>CAOJBI011150684.1:0-25364 GCA_948277035.1 Euphorbia corollata | reverse complement strand
TGGTGGCTTATTTACTTATTGCAAATCAATGTAATTTGTGACAAAGCCATGTAATAATTAAAAGCCAAAATCCCCAAACCCTGGGGAAGCGCTTACTAACCACTAACATTTAATTATCGCAACTAACCCGCTAACATATACAAACTCTTATGCAGGAAATATTTGTGAATGAATGTTTATTGTTTTATTTTTGTGTAAAAATAAAACCGGAAAATAGGAAAATTTTCCATTTTGAAATAAATTCATGGAATATGTTATATCTTGAATCAAGTCGGGAAAAGTAACTATTTTGCCCTTGCCCAGAATCTCTCACCCCGGTATTTAAATTTAAAATAAATAAATTTTTATACCATAATTCCTGGTAGAGCTGAACCAGGTGGCGACTCTGAGTTATTTAAATGAAGTTTAAAACCCTGTTTTTACTTCAAACCAAATTCTGTGATGATGTCTTCTCGCATAACAACTTAGGAGACATTTTCAGTGGAAATTTATCACAGAATACTTTTGCCATGAAATTGCAAGATCGGTTTTCCATAAACCAAACATGACTGCGCGCACGATCTCAAGATCAAGCAATTAAAAAATTTTTACACGCCTTCGTGGTTGGTGCCGAGCCTCGTTCCGCCGGCCCCTACGTCCGCGTTCCCGACCGCCCACTCACAGTTGTGCAGGAAATAATTATGATGTATGAATTATTGTTTTATTTTTGTGTAAAAATAAAATCGGACATAGGAAATTTTTCCATTTTGAAATAAATTCATGGAATATCTAATATCTTGAATCAAATTGCGAAAAGTAACTATTTTGCCCTTACCCAGAATCTCTCTTTCGGTATTTAAATTTACAAAAAAAAATGAATTTTTATACCATAATTCTTGGTAGAGCTGAACCAGGTGGCGACTCTGAGTTTTTTTTAAATGAAGTTTTAAACCTTGTTTTAACTTCAAACCAAAATCTGTAATGATGTCTTCTCGCATAACAACCCAGGAGACATTTTCAGTGGAAATTTATCACAGAATATTTTTACCACGAAATTGCAAGATCGGTTTTCTACAAACCAAATATTTTAACACATGACTTCACGCACGATCTCAAAATCAGGCAATTAAGCAAAACTTACACGCCCTCGCGATGGCGCCGAGCACCGTTCCGCCGGCCCGCGCGACCGCGTACCCCGCCCGCTCACAAAAGGCATCAATGTTTAGTGAATGTGAATTTCAATACTTGCCTAAAGAAGAAAATCAGATGGCTGATGCACTGGTAACTTTGGCATCTAGGTAGGAAGGACCTCAAGATTAACCAATGAAGCCTCTCATTTTAGAAATGACAAAAGCTCCATTTTATGTCTTAGTGATAGAAGTTGAAGATAAGACGGAAGAACCTTGGTGCACTGATATTATGAGGTATCTAAAAGATGGGATCTATCCCGAAGAAGCCATAGACTCAGACAGAAACACATTGAGAAGGTTATCAGTTCAATTTTATCTAATAGACCGAGAGCTATTTAAAAGATAATCCGATGGATTATTGTTGAAGTGTCTAACATAGCAAGAAGCCACAAAAATGATGAAGGAAGTGCATTTAGGAGACTATAGCCTCCATATGAATGGATTTATGTTGGCCAAGAAGATTCAACATATGGGTTACTTTTGGGTGACTATAATGGCTGATTGCATACAAGCAGCTAAACTTTGCCACGCTTATCAAATTCATGGGGATATTAGTCGTCATCATCCTTCCACAGAGCTACAAAGTCTAACTACGCCTTGGCCATTCTCAGCAACGGGTATTGATATCATTGGAGAAATAAGACCTTCATCAATGAATGGGCATCGGTTCGTAGTTGTGGCCATTGATTACTTCTCCAAATGGGTGTAAGCGAAATCTTACACAAACATCAAAGCTAAGAAAATGGCTTGATTCATTAAAAGATACATCCTCACATGATTTGGTTTACCACATCATGTAGTTACAGATAATGGGGTCCAGTTCCAAGGTGATAATGCTAATTTGATAGGAAAATACGGTATTGAGCATCATCGTTCATCGCCATATTGACCACAAGCTAAGAGAGTAGTGAAAATGGCTAACAAATAGGTTAAGAAGATTCTCTCAAAAATGTTAGTCAGCTATCGGGACTAGGCAGATAATTTACCATTTACATTATAGGGATATCAGACTAGAATTCGAACTCTAACGGAGCAAACTCCTTTTTCCCTAGTATATGGGGTAGAAGCAATACTCCTTGTGGAAATGGAATTTAAGTCTTTACAAATGGCTCTTGAGAGGAAACTGTTAAAGGGTGAATGGACAAAAGCTAGATATGATGAACTGAACCTGATTGATCAAAAGTGCTTGGTGGCACTAAGCAGTCTCTAGATGTATCAACAGCATGGCTAGAGCATATAATCACAAAGTTAAAATGGCAGAACCTACCTTTGAAAACAGGAGATCTGGTCTTGAAGCAAGCTCGAAAAACACATACTGATGCTAGGGGCAAGTTTCAGCCAAACTGGGATGGACCATATGTGGTAAAGAAAGTCCTCAATAAAGGGGCATTGAACATCATTGGCATGGATGAAAATGAGTTTGTCAACCCAGTCAATCAAGACAAGCTGAAACGCTACATTGTGTAAAAAAATAATAATATGCATTTGTGTGAATAAATAAAATCTTCTAAGAGCTAGTGAGGGTTCTTAGGTAAAAATAAAGATTGTAAATCCTTCTCAGGAACCTTAGACGATGATGGATGATAATTTGGAAGTTAATACCATTATTTTTTGTGATTGAATAAAATTTCTTTCAAAATAATATTGTTATTTAATGAAATTTTATATGTGCGTAATAAATGGACATGAGATATCATTTCATAAAATATACATTCACAAAGCATGATCTACTTTATTACATATAAACACATTACAAGTCAACAGAAAAAGGAAATAAGGAAAAGAAACACAAGGCTTGAGCCTTTATTATTACATAGTAATGTGAACCGTGTCACCGAATTGTGAACTGATTCATCGGTTTTATACCAAGTTAGACCTCTAATGAAGCCTGATGTGATGGAGTCGCCACTTAATTAAATTTTTAAAGGTCAATTAAGAAACCCTAAAAATGTAAACCAGAGATGGGTTCGGGGAACATGTCATGACTTATGTGTTGGACTATGTAATGCAGGTGAAAAAGAGGTTTTTTGATGATTTGACTTGAAACCTGTAATTAATTACAGATTGGCCTACATATCCCATGTTGAATAGGGAAATCAAAGTCAATGTAGTTCGGAAAAATGCCTATTGAAAGGCAAAGGATGCTTTATGCATGAATGAATGCTATTTTAACCAAGTTGGGTTTATTTAATCAAATTAGTTTATAGACTTTAAGTCTGAATGCTTCTTTTGAAGGCTTATGAATGATTGAATTCTTCCTTGAAGGCTTATGAATGATCCTAAATCCATTTTAGGGTTTAATTCCAAGTTGATTGGCTTTATGCCAAAGTATTGATTGATTGATGCTTCTCTTTAAGGCTTATGAATGTACCTAAATTCATTTTAGGGTTTAATTTGAAAAAGAATGACTTTTTATGTCAAAAGTTGAGTGGCTTTAGGCCAAAAAGATTGATTATTTAGTCCCAATTTAGGATTTCCTTAATTGACCAATTTTGGTAAAAAGAATGTTCCTTTTGGAACGGAGATGAAGTGAATATAGATGAAAAGAATGTTCCATTAGGAACAAAGATGAAGAGAATGTGAGAAGAAAGGATTAAAGAATCATACCTTGTTGGCCTTTGTACCGCTCCTCAAATCCAGATTAATTCCATTAATTTTAAGTTAAAGTTGAAATTTAATCGGGCAGCAATTTAATAAAATAAAAAAATGACTCGAGGGTTGACAGACAGAAAGCTTCGAAAAGATCGAATAAGGACTAGAGAGAGAGAAACCGATTCACCGAATGGTTGGGGACCCTGAAAACTGAGCTGGAGGGGGCTATTTATAGGCAAAACTAGGGTTTGGGGCTGAAAAACGGAATTTCCGGTGCCCGGGCGCCGTCGGCGGCGCCTAGGCGCCACTTCCGGTGCTGATTCGGTGCAATTTTTTTTACGTTTTCATGATTTCCAGGAGTTTCAAACCTTCGAAAAAGATTCCGAGACCACCTTCGCGATCCTCGTTCCGTTGCGGTCGGTTAGAGTGATTTACATACTTCCGGAGACTTTTACCGGAGCTGTTTTGAAAAGATCGGGTTTTAGCTTGCTGCATTTCAACTCTTCGGATTTTTGCGAAATAGTTGATTTTTTTGAGTCGAAACATCCTAACGGTCAACACTAGATGCTTATGCCTCTAGCCCCACCCTATCGGAGCCTAATTCGGCCGTTTAGGCCTTCAATTTTGCATTTTAATTATTTTAGGGACTGAAATTGTAATTTCTTCGACTGAATTACCGAGCCGAAAAATCGAGTATTCACAAGTAATTGCCCGATTGAAGCGGAATCTAGTTCCTGAGAAGGTGGTGATGAAGACGTCGAGTTTCATCCATTCTCTCTTGAAAGGTTTATATCATACTAGTCCGGATGCTCCATGTGCGATAAGCTGGGTCTGGACAAATATCAAATTGGAGGGTGAAGTTCACAATGACCCAAGTACGGTTAGCCCATTTATCTGCATACCTATATCTCTGAATGTAAGTGAGTTTGGAATCGGCCAAGGGGCATAAAATCTCTGGGAAATGTTGGGGATAACTGTATTATCTACATAATCAGCTAGGAGAATATGATATGACTTTGGAAAGTCCAAGAAGAACAACTCTGCCCATTGCTACATGGGTGATCACAAAGGTTATTGTTCACCAGGTAAAAGTCCAACAAATATTTTCAGCGATGCGCGATTCCATAAAATAGCACCATTCTTGTACGGTGAAATGCTTGTGGTTGCGATCTCTAATGCTGACCAGAAACGCCTTCCCTAGTGATCATTCAGCCTGTAATTAACTTCTTTGGGAATTGATAGAATAGCCAACTTATCCCATAGCCGAAGCTGAAAAAGAATAAATTAAGAGACGATTAACTACAAAGAAATCGGAAAGAATTAGCAAAGAGGGAAAGAGATGACTTACTTGAAAAAGTAACTTGCTACCACGGGAGGTTGTCTCGATCCCATTGCTGGCTGAGCGGAGATAGACTAATGTTTCAGCTAAGCTGAGAGCTATAGAAGAAGCTCCATTTAACATCTGAGAGATGATGGGCAGATACACGAAACTATAGATGTTTGTAGTTGTTTCACATAGAAAGACCCCCAGTAAAAGAAAACAGGTAAGGGGCAGCCAACTTACATCATCTAGATCGAGACCTTGAATTATCTCAAGAGCAACAGAAAGCTTCAAGCCTTCAGAGTTGATGCAAATTAATTTGCGCCTATCAGTGTGGGAAAGACTGAAATGATTCATCAGGGTTTCAGTAAATTCAGGGTGATGGGATGGCAATGTGATGGGAAACTCAGTTGAGCACATCAAGAGCCCACAAAAATATTCATACATGGGGCATAACTCTTGATCTTGAAATCGAAAGACACTATCAATCGAATCCCAAAACTCTTTAGCAGCATCTATTAACTCTTTCTTGATGAATATTTGGACATATTCTTTCATACTTCTCAAACTGTAGCATTTAAGTATGGACCAGCCGTTAGCCTTCTTTAGATAACTGTTCAAATCATGATGGAATCTCACATAATCACTCATTGTGAAGAAAGAAGTGGGGGTAAAGAAGAAGAAGAGTAGTGATTCACTATACATAGTTTACGGGGTAATCTACCAACTCATTATTTATTCTTTTTTCAATTAGAAGTTGGATATGTAAAAGACACAGTGAATGGAAATAAATCGTTTCATAAAAATAGCCAACAGAAGTGGTAACATCGTACTGTACAATATCCTAAAAAAGAGAAAAGAGGCGTTCTAATCAATAATAAAAAAGAGAGAAAATCTTAATCTATTGCTCGAAGCATGGATCGTCAAAAACTGGGGGGTACTCGAACAACGGATCATATGGGTTAGAGCATCCTGGATAGAAAGGCGGTTGTTGTGGGTCGTAAGAAGTGGAAGGCCCTGTATAGGAGGATGGCTGCTGCTGCTATGGTGGTACCCTATTGATCCTCATATTTGCGATCTCATTGTTCAGCCGATTGATATGCCTGCAAAATTAAAAATCATCAGGCATTTTCATAATATTGCATTGCATGCATCATATTTTTCATTAACAGGAAATGGCGAAACTTAAAAGTAGCTCGGAGCTATGCCCCACAATGAAGCCTTGCATCACTTAATGATACCCCCAATCCTTGGTACTATCATCCATGGGGACCTATAAGTCAAAATAAAAGTCAATATTCAAGATGAAAAAAAACACGAAGCCAAGGGTTTGAACACTCACACGAGTAGAATTGGTTGGGGTATAAGTCATCGGTAGCTTAGGATCGAAATATGGCTCGATCACTGGCATGTAAGCGATCCCCTCAGGCCTGAAAATGGTAAAACCTAGTTGGCTAGGGTGGAGGTCCCTATGGCCGGAAACCACCACTGAATCAGTAGAAGTAGCAGCAGAGAAAGCATAAGAATCGTAAGGCGACTCCTAGTCCTCTTCCGACCTTGGTGATCCTGTAAAATGTAGATGCAAAATTTAGCATGTGAATATTTCAGAAATAGGAGAGAAGTTTTGATGAAAGCTTACCGTCATTTTGGTCGGGCCCCGTGAGCCTGAAGAGCTAGCTCGATCTGAAGGGCCAGCGTTGCCGGAAGAATCGACACCTCGTGAACAACTGTTACCCTTGCTCGAAGAAGCCCTGTCATCCTCATCGTTAGCCGAAACCAGCTCGGTGTCTACATCAGGCCATCCCAAAAGCCAAGAATGACAGAACTCCTCGTAAGCTCCCGGTAGGTTAGTGAGGATTTGGTCCTCTTCCGCATCGCATAGCCATCCTATGTTGTTGACGTTCTGAGGCCAGAACAACCAATTAGGTAGTGGATGAGGAGCTAATCTAAGTTTGGGAGGAAGGTGGCATACCTCGATCCTACTCCTCAAATACCACTCGAAGGATTGAGGGCTAGAAATTATCAAATGCCCACCCACGAAGTGCCTAGCATCCCTCATCTCTAGGGGCCAGGTGGCCGAGTCATCCCAAGGGGCAGTCCTAATCTATGTTTGAGAAAATCGAAAATAAGAATGCGAGTATAATATAGTAAATGAAAATACATAAGGAGAACTCTGATCCTGAGCGGTGGTGAGACCTTAGAGTCGTTGTAGGAGCTGAAGCTGAGTGAGCTAGATGTCCCTGGAACCAACAGAGTCCTGTCTAGTATCCGCGTCTCAAAAAACCAAATCCGCAAAAATAAAGTAAAAAATTAGAACAATAAAATTCTCGAAAAGATTGAATGAAAGTTAATCAGATTAAGTTAATAAGTCTCACCGTGAGGATCTGAAGAGAAGATCTGAAACACTGATCTAGTGCCCAATACAAATGAACCAAGGTGACCAGTCCCCAAGCCTGGCTATCAAAGCTAGCAAGATCGACCAAGATAGGCAGGATATTAAGATTAATATCGAACCCCCCCTCGTCAGGAAACAGAACCAAGACAAGGTAGAGGCTATGAAAGCCCGAGCCTCGCAAGTGGCTGATCAGCCAGCTCCAAGCCCCTACACCCAATAATCCATCAACTACTCATAGGAGACAGAACTCATGGTGGTGCTTGAAAATCTGATCAGTGCCTCAATCATTGCCCTGTAGGATCGATGATAGGAGAAAGTGACATTGAAGTTGATCACAGTCCTGACAAATGGCAATCCGGTGATGGCGTAGTAGTCAACAAGGGTGATAGTGAACTCCCCACCGGAATAAAGGAAAGTATGAGTAGTGTTTGGCCAGCGGCTCAGCAAAACTGACACTAGATACTTTTTCAAATAAGGATACCCGCGAGAGCGCCTATATACCATATTTCAAACCATAGTGCCAACTAGAGAAGAGTTGACAATGGCCCGAGCATCTAGAGATAAGGCTCTATACCACTTGTGCACATGCTGCACACTACTGTCATAATGCTCAATCACCTGCATTTTTAAATTTTTCACAATTCATGCATAATACATAAATGTCCGATAACTCTAGTAGTTTTGGGATCTAACATAGCATTTAAAATAAAATTATCAAGCATATATATATCCCCAGCGGACTATGAATTTAAAAATAAGACATGCATTTTCGAAAATAATTTTCTAAGTTAATTCCGTGACATCATGGAATAATTTTCTAAGCTAATTCCATGACATGAAATAATTTCTTAAGCTAATTCCGTGACATGGAATAATTTTCTAGGCCAATTCTGTAGTGTGGAATTATTTTCGGAACTGTTTTCTAACATCAATTAATTTTCTAAAAATTAATTTCATAGTAAAATATTTTTACAAAATTATTTTCAAGCATAAATATTTTTTTCCTAAAAATAATAAGCATACATGAATTTTCTAAAGTCAATCAGGCAAATAAATAAGTTCCGCGACAGGCGTAAAGATATTTCCTAAAAATTTTAGGACATGCATAAGTTTTGAAAAGTAAAAAAAATATTCATTTTAATTAAATAAATTAAGAAAAAGAAGGAAGACTAACCAAGTTACCAGACAAATGTCCCGCCAGGTCCAGAGCCTCCAGGATCGGAGTGCAGCGTTTGATCGAGTGGTACACCCAGTTGGGAGGCATACCGTAGAGAGCCTCCGCAGGCACAAGAGGGATGGAAACCTTGACTCCATCGATAAAAACTGTCTAAGGAGTGATGGCGACAGCTGGAAGCCCGACTCGGGATTTATAGAGCTTGCACCACATCGCAACTTTGAAGAACTGGAGCAGGAGAGGCATAGTAGGAAAGAGAAAAAGTGAAAACATCATCCTAGAAAGTTAAAATTCTAGAGAGATGAAGTTAGAGGTGTGAAAAAATGAGAAGGGAGGAGCTCTTTATATAGAGCCAGGTAATTAGCCCCCAGGTAAATTACCTGTCTACGTGGCATGCGCTATGCGTGCCACGAAGACGGATGTAATAATCAGATTTATAACCGTTAAGCCCAGGGAATTGGCCCTGCAGTCAATTCCCGGGGTAATATTTTACCATTTTACCCCATTTTTTAATAATTTTTTGGCATTTTTAAGTTGTTTTCAGTTCCGATTTCAACCGAGAGAACTAGAAAATATTCTAAAACACAAACTAGCATATTTTTCACCCATCAAAATTTTTCAAAACATTTCAAAATTAATTCTCGACTCCACCCTAATTCCAAAATTATTTCTAAATTAAATTTTTTGCCCTCGTTAATATTTTAATTGAAGGGGCAAAATATTTTGTTTCAAAATTTCATCAATTAAAACATTAACTCATGCATGCACACAAGTTTTATGGTTTGTTTCGTATACAAACAAATTTCTGTACGGATCGAAATTCCTGTTTGCGAGGGGTAAACTGTTAGCACGGTCTGCTCGACCCGAAAAGGATACCAACCTATTTCGAATTTTGTATTTGACACGAGCCAATCAGAGTCGAGTTGTAGTACTTATTTCATTCGTAAATTTTAAAAATCGAAAAATAACGATTCAAAAAGTTAAGTTTCACTAAACGGGCTTAAAACCCATAAAGAAATCAAAAACCAATCTTCGGTGGGCCCCCTACACCTATAGGCTCTCATGATTTGGGGGATTTTTCCCCTATAGGTAATTAGCCCACCGGATAATTACCTATGGGGGGTAGCATCCCCCAAAATTCGGGAAGTTAGGGCTACCCCCTAGCTAGGTAATTAGCCCGCACCGGATCCATTCATTAAAAAGAATTGAGTCAATACATTACTAATGTACCCATAGGTACTATATTGGATTTGAATCAGATTTAAGATCAATCCACATTATGTGCTATATAAGGGGGCTTCCCCCTTCCCATTTCAACAAGTTTCAAAAACCGGTTTTCCCCAGAGCAAATTCTATTAGTTTTCTCTCCTAAACACGTCAAAACTCTGCCGGATTGAAGTTTCTTCAACTCAATTCACTTGAGTTTCAATTTGAATCAAGTTTCTCTCAAAAACATTCGATTTAAACTCGTTAAAACTCATTCAAAATCAGTTTTACTCATGATTATAGCCACAGCTCGAGTCAAAACGCTTTCAAACCACCATAAACTCTTTTACTCATCTTCTTTTCAAACTTTTCTCAAATTTTTCCGTCAAAGCAATGACGAACTTGGTCCTGAATCGGCTCTCACATCATCCTGGAACAACAAAGAGGTAACTAAGGGTATTGGCTCTAAGCCTTAAACTTTTTACGTTTATTTTTACTCATTCGACATTGCATGTTTGAGTAAAGATTCATTGGAGCTACTTTACTACTATATCTTTCAATAAAATGCATTGATATATGTGAGCAAGCTTGCAGGTAAAGACCGGATATCCTAAATCAAGTAATATGGAAAAATCCTAAGTAGCGCCGTTACTTTGCCCAATTTCCGGCTTACTTTTGTTATTTTGTTAAGCCGTCGTAATGCTAAAATATCATTTAAGTCATAATTCTTGATTTTTGAATAATTATTAACTATTATATCCGAACTCAGAATCTCTATTTTTCAAGGTATAAAAATCCCATCACGGATCAATATACCACAATTCCTGGTGGAGCTGAACCGGGTGGCAACTCTTTTTCCGTAAAATAGGGTATTAACCTAATTTTATTATTTTTTATCGTAACCTTATTTTACTATTTTTATCATAATTTTTAAGAAAAACAACTTAAAAATGATTTCTCTTAAATAAATTTATTCCCTAGAGAGAAAACGCCTCCTCTTATTTATAAACAAAATCCGAGTGAATTTTGCCTCGCACAGTTCGACCCATTTTCTCACGAACACTTTTCTTTCATGGAAATGACCACCCGCTCACACTAACATCATTCATCTTATGAGTATTTCATCAATAAATCAATTAGATGACATGTTTACCAAGGCATTACACCATCTTTTGAACTGTAAGTTAACAGATTAGGATTAGTTTCAATTCATGATGTTTAGCTTCTGGGGGGATGTTGATATATATGTTGTAATTAGTTTTCTAGGTGGAATAATGTTGATTAATATGTGATGTAGTTGTGAGCGGGTGAGGCTTTCCTTGACGGCGCGGGGTGCGTGCCTGAAAAGCATTTTTTTGTTTAAGTTCAGTTCGTGGAGAACTGTTTGTGAAATCCTTTACAAGGTTGTGATAAAATGCTGTGATTAATTTCCACTGAAATATCTCCTGATTTTTTTACGAAAATCCATTATCACAGCTTTTAATTGAATTAAAACAAAGTTTGAAACTTCATTTTATTTAAAAAGTAAGAGTCGCCTCCTGGTTTAGCTCTACTAGGAAATTATGGTATAAAAATTCATTTTTAAATTTAAATACCAAAATAGAGATTCTGGATTCGGACAAAATAATTACTTTATATGTTTGATTCAAGATATTTTGATATTCCATGAGTTTATTAAAAATCAGAAAACATTTTCCTATGTTTGTTTTTATTTATTTTGCATAAAATAAATTGAGAAAGTAAATATTGTAATGAACTTGTTGCAAAGAAAATAAACGTTAGAGAATAACAACAATTAATATGTGTTAGCGGGTCAGTTGCAATAAGTAAATGTTAATTGCAGTAATTAAATGTTAGTAACAGTAAGTATATATATGTTAGTAACAATAAATAAAATGTTAGCTGCAGAAATATGAATGTTAGTTGCGATAAATAAAATATCAGCAGCTTTCTTTCTAATATTTAGGAATTATAGCTTTTATTAAATAAAAGAAAATAAAATAAAATCACCACAAGACGTAGCGAATCCGCTAACAAAATATGGTGAGTAATACTGATATGTAAATTACTGATCAAAAGTAAATATTAAATTAAACTGCAGGAAAATAAATAAGAGAAAATAAATGTTGTGTAGTATTTTCCCAGGGAATTTTACTAGAGTTAGTATGTTAGTATGTCGGCAGTGTTAGCAAGTCAATATATTAGTCATCCTCCATTAATATGGAGATTATTTACGGTATAAATAGATAAATAAATTAATTAAAATCATCACAAAATAAGATTGGTCACCCCATAATATGGTAAAAGTAAATAAGTAAATAAATATATGTAAATATATAAATATACATATAAATACAAATAAATAAAATGAAAAAATGAAATTGAAATTAAAGAATAAGAATTTTAATTAGATTGGAATTACCCTCAACTTACCCTTCTGTTTATCTAGAATTATCCGAGAGCTGGTTAGAACCCTTCTATTTATAGCCATTTTGTGAATTCAGTAACTGGTCGGTCGACCAGTTACTAATAAAGACAAAAAAAAATCATTCGTCCAATCAGATGAGTCAGTACTTATCCAGTAAATATCCGATTGGCCCATTACTAAGTAAATGGCCGATCGGCCAGTTACTTAATAGACTTTTATTTGACAGTTTTGGCCCAACAGTCAAACTAGAGGCCTTAGCCTCTAGCCCTACCCTATTTTGGTCAAATTCGATCGTTTAAGCCTCGAAAATTACGTTTTTATTGTGTTTCATAACTTTTGATAGCTTGACTGCTTTGACCTTTTTGACTGTTTTGACCTTTTAGAGTTTGCGTTTGAAGAATAATAGAAAACTAAAACTTTGGATTTAGAGACAATAAATATTTTGGAGAAGATTTGGTTCCAATTAGGATCTCGTGTTATCCCGAATATGAAATAGGCATAGTATCTTCTTCGGGCTGAGCGGACTGTGGTAACAGTAGTATAGCAAATATGGGGCAAGGGCATTTGTACAACTTCAGACCAAAAAGTCTATTGAGCCATTCTATTTAGCAGAGCATTATTCATCTTTCTCTTTAGTTCAGTTTTTCTCCTTCTTTCAGTAGCTTACTCTGTAAATATTCAGTTCTTAGTTCTTTAATGGAATTTGTCACACACACACACACTCTCTCTCTCTCTCTCTCTGTCTCTCTCTCTCGTTTCTTGAATTAATCAATTACCTTAAGATTTGAAAAGGAAAATTAGCAGGGAATAGATAAAAATTACACGAAGATTGATGAATCTTGAGGGTATAATTTATACACTTAAAAGTTTTAAAAAACATGAAATTATAAATATATCATACTGAACATCTATCAGTAACTACAAACAACTACCAGCAATTACAACCATTAATAGCGATTGCAAACAACAACCGTTAACAGCTATACCAAACAGGATGATCTTTATCTATTCCAATATTTTAAAAAGTATTGGTGAAAAAAGTGATACGAAATGAAATAAGAGGTGGGATGTAACTGGCGCCCCACATTTTGAGAAAATACAAGTAAAAAAGTATAACTTTACCATTCAAAACGTACGTTGGTTTTAAGTATTTTTAAGGTTTAACTAGTCATTTTCGCTATCTAGAATATTATCTAAACCCACTTCCTGTTCGCTTCCCATGGCTCCTCCTATCCGGTAGCATACGCAATGGAGTCGATCGGTTGTGACATTTTTTGGTCAGGTTATTCATATCTGTAAACAGACAATATGTACATAGATAGGTATTGGGACCATGTTTCAAGTGCATCAGGAAGCTTAAATACCACAAGAATCTTCGATATGTTTTTTCTACTACCGTTTAGGTTACCTTACGGCAGTGTCTCTCTTTCTGTATAATCATTGTAAGAATAGTATATTTGGCAAAAATAATGATTTGACAAATGGATACAAAATATATAATTAGTTGAGAACTCTGATTTGCAACTTTTGTGATAAAAGTTTAATTTGTACACGTAGAGCATTGATTATGTGCTTATTAAACATGGAAAGTAACAAGCAGATTAATGCAAGATCAACACCGTTTAAGTAGATACATGGGTGAGATCGCTATCCTTTTTCATGAAATGTTTAAATATTACTGTATGGCATGATGTCATTTGAAAAATTAATATGATTTTCTATTGGGGAAAGTAGTTAGGCTCAGTTTGAGTGTGTTAATTATTTGATGCGGTTCATGTTCGATATACTCAGAATCACGTAAATTTATTAACAAAATTCTTATTGTTTCTATGGGACAAAAATGTGATTATATTAGGAAATATTCACAATTAATATAAGAATAGTCGTTTTAACTTTATTTAGAAATACAAAACAAAAATAAAACAAAGTTAATACTTCATTCCCTTCACTGTCTCCTTTTATTTTTGTGTTACTTGTGGAAGATATTAAAATTTGTTGGATTGCAGCATTAGGGAAGGTTTGCTTTCAGGTTTCAGTATTGATGCTTCCCTCCCTGACATTTTGCTACTCTAGTTTATCGATGATACATTGTGTTTTCTACACGCAGATGAGTCACTTATCACGACTTTCACTCACATTTTGAGATGCTTTGAGTTAATTTCCAATCTTCATATCGATTTTCATAAGAGCTCATTGCTTGGTATTCTGTTCCAGATTACATGCTTCAATCTTGTTATTAGCACGGTCCGTCAAGCCCGATGATGACAAAATACCTATTTCATATCCAGAAAATTCGAGAGCCTAAACGGAACCGCATCGTGCTCATAAATCAAAATTTCGAAATATCACATTCCGCAAATGGCGACAAATCCCGTCTTGAAATGATTTAAAAAATAAAAAGTTAGGTCATATCAAGTAATGGGCCGATCGGCCCATTACTTAGTAGCTAGCCGATCGGCCCATTACTTAAGTGGCCACTACCGAGATAGTGGCCTGACCTAAATTAGGTCTTGGCTTATTAAGTAAATAGCCGATCGGCCAGTTACTTAATTATGAGGCCAATAAATAGGCATAATTTCAAAGAGGCAACGAGGAAAAAATTATATAAAAAAAAAGGTTTTCATCTTGGTTTTTGCTTCAACTTAAATTTTCAAACTCGGGTTTTGATTTCTAAAATCAAATTGTTTTCTCGGTTACTATTTCGAGTCGATTTCGTCACTTCTACAAAGATTACCACTGTAGCATCAGTAATATTTTGTGGTTCGATTTCTTGTCTCGATTTCACAAACTTTCTTTTCCGTAGCACCGAAAAAATTACTCTTGTCATCAATTTCGTCACGATCGGTTCCTAACCGGCTCTCAAACCATCCTGGACCCTAGAAAAGGTAAGCTGAGGGTAACTCTAACATCTTTATTCTAATTTCATAATTATAATTTTATTTTCATTTTTGCTCACTTATTCATTTATTCATAAATATTTATTTATTTATATATTAATATATATATTTATATATTTTTATTTAATTATTACTTTTTACCATATTATGAGATATTAATATCATTTTATGGTGATTTCCTTTATTTAATTGTTTATTTATTTATACATATATTTATATATATTTATAAATAATCCCCATTATAAATGGAGGATCGGTGACTTACTAACACTGCTGACTTACTACATGACATAATAAATTAACTGTGGTAGAATTCCCTATAAAAGTGAGAAAACACTACATAATTAACCTAACAATTTACTTTTCAGTATTTACTTTGTAGTATTTACTTTTCAGTATTTACTTTCCAGTATTTACTTTTCAGTACTATTCACCGTATTTTGTTAGTGGACTCGCTACGCTATGTGGTGGTTTTAATTAATTTACTTTTCAGTAATTTACTTACCCGCACAATTCACCATAATCTGTTAGCAGGTTCGCTACGTTTCGTGGTGGTTTAATTTATTGCAATAAAAGTCGAAATTCCTAAACATTGGGAAAGAGCTTACTAACATTTAAATATCTCAATTAACATTTAATTATCATAACTAACCCACTCACACATATCAATTGTTATTTTCTAACGTTTGTTCATCAGTGCAGGGAGTTTACTAAAATATTTCTTTATCAATTTATTTTTTATGTAAAAATAAAATTGAAGATAGGAAAGCGTTTTCTCGTTTTGAAATAAATTTATGGAATATCATTATATCTTGAATCAATTGTAAAAGTAACTATTTTATCCGTATCCAGAATCTCTTTCGGTATTTTAATTTATTAAAATAAATTTTTATACAATAATTTCCTGGTAGAGCTGAACCAGGTGGCGACTCTAAGTTTTCAAGAATAAAATGAAGTTTTAAACTTTGTTTTCATGTCAAACTAAAAGCTGTGATTATGGTTCCTCGCATAAAAATCGAGGAGATATTTCAGTGAAAATATATCACAGTATTTTACCACGGTCTTGCAAAATGATTTCGCAAATGGTTCTCACGAACCAAGATCTCGCGATCACAATGTTTTCACAAAACTAATCACTGCTCCTCGAGGCACGTGCCCCCGTGGCCGTCTCGCCGAGCCCCTGCCCGCTCAAATGGTTTTTTTATAAAAATCAAAATTTTTTATAAAATTCACTGTTTTCAGAAAAAATAATGAAATTTCAGTTAATTCAAGATATTCCATGTACCAAAAGTTTGTTATGGAAATAAAAACTTTTTCTCACATTGCATGTGCATTTTCCCACCTTGAATTACACACTAGTGTTTTCCGGACTTCATCTCCTTTGCCTACAAAGGTAGTAGGGGTGACGACACTGGTTGCACGCCTTGCTTCAATACAACACTTCTTCTTTAACTTGCTTAAGGTTATCGAGAATGAGTATATAATGAGAACGTTGTTCTTCTTGGTTCGCTTAGGGCCAGGTGGGCTACAAGTATCACGCGCATTGTACCACTTCGATACCCTGGTTCGAGACCGAAGCCCACATATAGATAAGCCCTAGATACTTCCCACTAGGATTAACCCATCACTGTGAGAACGTGAGTAGACTTTGCTAGTCCCGTGTTGATAAAAAACGAAGTAACCTGATTGGAGAAATAAGGGCGGAAGGCACGCTCTAACTGTTTGTTCCATGTGCAGGATGTGTTTTACTTTAATATATATCACAATGTTGTAAATGACTTTAAAAGTTGTATCGTTGCATTAAATGATCGTGAATTGACCTTGACACTATCACACACATATCTGAACTTTTCAAACCCCTTAAGCATTCCTAGAATGACTTTCAAACCTCTTAGGCATTCGTAGAAATGACCAATCCCTTTCCAGGAAACATCGTGATTGCCGAATTCTTATCATATCATAACCAATTTCTTTTGGCATTCCTTGAATGACCAGAAATCCCAGTCTCAGGTAACATCGTGATTGCCGAATCTCTCAAATCAATTAGGTATTCCCAGAATGACCATCCACTCCAGGTGACATCGCGATCGCCGAATATTTATCTCTCAAGACAAAACCATTGGCATTCCTAGAATGGCCACCGTCTTTCACGTAACATCATGATTGTCGAACTTTCGTCCAGTACGAAAAATCCATAGGCATTCCTAGAATGGCCACTGATCTTAGGCAACATCGTGATTACCGAATCTCTCAAATTATAGGCATTCTTAGAATGACCCTTGATCTTAGGCAATACCATGATTGCCGAACTTTCGTATAGTAAGACAAACCATAGGCATTCCTAGAATGGCCACCATCTTGTTGTCAAGTAGAGACACAAACTCTTTGGCATTCCTAAAATGACCATTATTTTCAGGCAACATTGTGATTGCCGAATTGCTATCTAGTATGACACAACCCTTGAGGCATTCCTAGAATGACCATCATTTTCAGGCAACGTCATGATTGCCGAATCGCTGTCTAGTGTGACACAATCCTTCAGAAATTCCCTAGAATGTTCAAATGTTCCAGGAAACATTATGATTGGTGAACTATTGCCCAGCGAGACAAAAACACATAGGCAATCCTAGAATGACCACTGTTTTCAGGTAACATCACGATTGCCAAATTCCTATCTCTCAAGACAATCTCTTAGGCATTCCTAGTATTACCTACCCATTCAAGCAACATTACGATTACTGAACTACCGTGTAGTAAAGACACATCCACTTTAGGCATTCCCAGAATGACCTAGCTTTCCAGGCAATACTATGATCGCCAAATAATCACAATCTACTTAGGCATTCCCTGAATGACCTAGTCTCTCGGCAACATGACGATTGCCATGTAACCACAAATTTCCCTGTTTGACATTTCTTTTAGCCATTCCCCGAGTGACTAAAAGTGCAATTGAACTCATTGTAAATAATGTAAATATGTAAAATATATATAAATTATCATTCATTCATTCATTCAAAGTACAGAATGCTTAATTCGTATACAGGAACCTAAAATAGCTATCCCTGCACCTGAGATAACCATTCCTACTCCAGTCATGGCAAATCATGATGAAGTGATAAGGACAGTTGGGGCAATGATGCTGTCAGAGGACTTTCTCAGAACATTCAAAGCAGCTCTTAACAATGTTGGGCCTGTAGATGATGACAGAGCTGGACCTTCTTCTGAAACTGGTGAAGCTGAGATGAATGAACTCAAGGCGAAGATGGATGCCCTTGAGAGCATAATGCCTAAACTATAAAAGCTTGTTGGTCCATCTCTAGTGAAATACACTGATCCTGGAAGTTTCACCTTGGCAGAAACAGAAACACTTCCTTCACATTTTGTCATGCCCTATGTTGGCCCATTCAATGGGACCGGATCGCCCGAAGCGCATATTGAGACGTATCTCAGAGTAATGACGAGCATGGCAGTTCTTCAAGCCCACATGGTTAATCTTTTTCAGACCACATTATGCGGGCCAACAACTAATTGGTACATGAAGATGTCATCCAAAGTTAAGTCTCACTGGAAGCTGTTGAGTTTAGCTTTTATTGAGAATTATGCCTTCAACCTGAAGGTGGAAACAACCCTGCAAGACTTGGAAAGGGTTAGACAGCATCCTAATGAATCATTTGAGGCATATTATCTCAGGTGGATGGCGGTTCAGGTTCTGGTGGATGGAGCCCCAAAGCTTGAATCTCTCATCATCAAGTTGGTTGATGGTTCAGGCCAGAAGTACCGTGAGCAAATAAGAATGAAACACTTCGATACCTTCAACCATGTTGTCAAATACGCCAAAAACCTAGAAATGTACGAAGAATTTGATCAGTCACAAGAAGAGATATATGACCTTGAAGCAGCTTGGAATGACTCGAGATATTGGAATTAAGATCTTGAAAGGGAAGATGACATCAAGGAAGAACACATCCTTATGATCCATCTCGATAGGGCAAAGAATTTTGTTCTAGAACAAATAAGGAAAACCAATCCGAACATGGTTGACATCTTTAAACGCCCTGATAAAAAGCCTTATGATGGGTCTCCCGAGGTGTTTGAACATAACGGAAGAACTATGCCTTGATTTGAGATATCTTCTGATGTCGTGTATTTCTCCAAGTATGGTCAGCGGCCGAATATAAATATGCTCAGGCATAATGAAGAATCGGCCAAGCCTGTCCTCGAGCAGCAAGTTGTTATTGATGAACAGATGGATGCAGGAAAAGAAAAGCTTGTTTAAGCACTATTAGAGGTTATAAAGGCCCAAATAGAGGAAATCACCGATCCAGACACCAAGGAGCAAATTAACCAGTTGATTGCAGACATGATCAAGCTAATAAAGGGGAAAAGCAAGGTAGAAGCTGACGACAACAAGATGGAAGTAGAACAACCTGTAGCTGCTTCGGTAGAAACCACACCAGATAAAGACCTTCCAATTATGGAAGATGAGGATGAGTCTTTCATTTCAATCCCAAATATATTTGATATGAATAATCCTGTATTTGATAGCTTCAATAAGATGAAAGACTTTGCTTATTTGTGCGGTGTTTCTGATAGTGATCATGCATATCCATTTCAGCATTCATCCAACATTTTCAATATACACGACACTGAGTTAAAAGAAATAAATCTAAACACAACAGAAAGTCCATATGTTATATTTATTTCCAATAACTTATCCACTTAACAAGAGAGAGATTTAGTAAAAGTATTAAAATAACATGTTTCAGCTTTTGCTTGGTCTTACGATGATATGCCATGAGTTGATCGATACATCACGGAACATCGAATTCTAACCAATCCCAAGGTTCGACTGGTTAAACAGAAAATGCGAAGACTTCATCCAGAATGGGTTGAAAAAGTAAAAGAAGAAATTGCCAAGCAGATCAAGGCAAAATTCCTAGAAGTTGTTGAATATCTGACTTAGTTGGCTAATGTTGTTCCAGTTGCGAAGAAAGATGGAAGAGTAAGGGTTTGTGTTGACTTTCGGGACTTGAACAAAGCTACTCCGAAAGATGATTTCCCACTTCCCCACATTGATGTATTGATTGACAGCGCAGCTAGGGCAGCTATGTACTCATTCATGGATGGGTTTTCAGGATATAATTAGATACTGATGAATGTGATTAACAAGTTCAAGATGACTTTCATTACAGAATGGGGCAAATACTGCTATAGAGTTTTGCCATTCGGGTTAAAGAATGCTGGGGCAACCTACATAAGGGCTGTTACCACTTTACTGCATGACTTGATCCATAAGGAAGTTGAAGTGTATGTGGATGACATGTTAGTAAAGTCAAAAACCCCAGAAGAACACCCAGCGATATCGGACAGGTTCCTAACTCGCATCGAGAAGTATAACTTAAGGCTCAACCCAAAGAAATGTGTGTTTGAAGTTACTTCAGGAAAGCTGCTGGGGCACATTGTCAGCCAAAGGGGCATCGAAATAGAACCTAGCAAGATTGAAGCTATCAGGAATATGCATGTTCCAAATATAGAGAAGGAGGTTTAAAGCTTTCTTCATTCTTTGCAATATGTCAGTAGATTTATAGCTCGACACACGATGATATGTGAACCTATTTTCAAATTGCTAAAGAAACAACAACTTGTTGTGTGGAATGATCAATGTCAGATAACCTTTGATAAAATAAAGGCATATTTGCTGAATCCTCTGGTGCTGAGACCGCCTACTCTGGGAAAGCCGTTGATATTGTACATTGCAATTAAAGAGAGATCTGTAGGGGCAATGTTGGTTCAGGAATAAGAAGACAAGAAGGAATACCCGGTTTATTATCTTATGAAGAAGTTGTTGGATTATGAATCATGGTACACTAAAGTGGAGAAGACTTGTGCTGCAATGGTGAGGCTGACCAAGAAGTTGAGACACTACTTCCAATCCTACACTAGCTGGAAAATTTTCCAGATGGTTGTTGCTACTCTCAGAATTTGACATCGAGTACGTTACCAAGAAGGTTATCAAAAGGACGTGCAGTAGCGGAGTTTCTAGCTAATCAACCTATTGACTCATATTATGTTGAGAACTTGGAGTTTCTAGATGAATAATTGGCCATATTAGCAGAGGAATCTGGCAGATGGACAATGTAATTTGATGGAGCTATGAACAGAAAAGGAGCTGGACTTAGAGTGATCATCATCACCCCTGATGGTGAAATTATTCCATTATCCAAAAGGCTGGAATTCCCAACAACCAACAATGGAGCTGAATATGAGGCTTGTCTGTTCAAAATGTCCTCATTGATCCACATGAAAGCTGATGCAGTCAAGATAATTGGGGATTTAGCTCTGGTCATGAAGCAAGTTACTGGAGAATGGGAGTTGAATGAGGAATCTCTTAGACCATATCTCGAAGCTATTTGGGTTAAGGCCTCATTGTTCAATAAATGGAAGTTTTATCACATGCCGAGAGAGGAAAATCAGATGGCAGATTCGTTAGCTACCTTGGCATCAATGTGGGAAAGGCCCCAGAAGCAACCAATAAAGCCATTGGTGATAGAGACAACGAAGATACCATACTGTTGAAGAAGAAGAACCATGGTACATGGACATTATCAATTATCAGAAGAATGACACTTATCTAGTGGAAGCTACTGATTCAAAAAAACTATCACTCAGGAGGCTGGCAGTTCAGTTCCGATTGGTAGGCGATTAATTGTTCAAGAGACCTTTAGATGGGTTGTTGTTACGTTGTCTTTTACAAAATGAAGCCAATAAACTGATGCGAGGAATTCATGCAGGATCCTGTGGACCTCACATGAATGGAGCAATGTTGCCAAGAAAATCCAACGCTTGGGTTATTTCTGTTTAACTTTACGAAGCGATTGTATCCAGGAAGTAAGGCTTTGTCATGAATGTTAGATTTATGGAAGCATCAGTCATCTTTCTTTGATGGAGTTGCAAATCTTTACACCATCATGGCCATTTTCAACATGGGGAATTGACATCATCGGTGATATAAAACCTTCCTCTACTAATGGACATCGGTACATTGTGATGGCAGTGGACTATTTCTCGAAATGGATAGAAGCGGAATCCTACAATGGAGTTACTGCTAAGAAAATGGCTCAGTTCATAAAGAAGCATATCTTTGTTAGATTTGGGATGCCACATCATCTAGTGACAGATAATGGAGTTCAATTCCAAGGAGAAACTATAGAATTGCTTGAGACATATAAGATTGAACATCATCGTTCATCTCCTTATAGGCCACAAGCAAATGGTGCAGTAAAGGCAGCCAACAAGTCAACCAAGAGGATCTTGTCCAAGATGGTGAGCAGATATAAGGATTGGGCTGATAATTTACCGTATGCGTTATAGGGATATCGGACCAGTATTCAGACGCCAACAGGGCAAACACCATTTTCTCTGGTTTGTGGAGTGGAAGCAGTCCTGCCAGCTGAAATTAAGATTAATTCCTTAAGGGTTGCACTTGAAGCAAATTTATCAAAAGATGAATGGTCTAGGGCAAGATATGATGAGTTGAATCTTATTGATGAAAAGTGTTCAGCGGCTTTGGATCATCTTCAGATGTATCAACAGAGAATGGCACGGGCCTACAATCTCAAGATTAAATGGGTGTCTCAACCATTGAAAGTAGGAGATTTGGTGTTGAAACAATCAAGAAAGCTGCACACTGATGTCAGGGGCAAATTTGAACCTAATTGGGATGGACCTTACATGATAAAGAAGCTTCTTAGCAAAGGTGCTGCAAAGATCATGGACTTGGATAGAAATGAGTTTGTTAACCCCATTAACATGGACAAGCTGAAAAGTTATTTTATATAAAAAAAAGTACAAAAAAATGTGTTTTCTGCTAAAGATTAGTGAGAGTTTTTAGGCAAAAGTTAAGAATATAAAAGCAAGTGCAGTCCTTGGTAAAATCTGTATAGAACCTTAGGCGACAGTGGATATTAATTGGAATTAAATATTATTGTCTATTGTGTTTGCATACATTTCTTTTTGCATAATAAGTGTGGTTGTGTTGAAAATCTTGAATGAATATATTAAAGTGGATATATGTCATCATTAAAAAGAAACATGCACTCACAAGCATTTTATATATAACCATTTATTTGATACATAATAGGCTAGACAAACATGTTGTATTTTGTTGAAATTGTAAATGATATCAAGTACTAGATCCTTCAGTTGATGCAAGAAGACTCGTGGTCAGCTCACGTCTTGCCTTTGCCGTATCAAGTCTTTCCACAGTAGTCAGCCAATTGATATATGCCTCGTCTACAAGGATATTCCGGGGAACATCAGGATGAATTTGAACCATATGGAACGTGCAACCCACTTCTTGGCAAAGTACTAGTGCCAAGGATGATTGAACTCAGAAACCGTGAAAGTACAGATTAATCTCGGGATGTGTTGTATCTGGCAATATTGTCTTCACAAATGACCTGGCGAGTAGAAGGAGATGTTGGAAATGCCAAGCAGTTTGACACCGTTGAACCAAATGTGGGTGGTGACAGAGTCAATGTTTCACCAAGGGCAAATCCATCGGATGGTTGTTGCTTGAATGTTTTGAAGAGTAAAGAACCATGTGGCCATGTCAAAATCTTTATTATTTACGATTCTCTACCAGTAGCTAGAAGGTTCATAATTGGTGATGGGATTTATTCTTGGAGTCTCAAGGATGTTCAACTTCTCAATCAACCAAAGCTATGATCAAAGCAAGTTGTCAGTAATGATGAAATTCTCAGTGTTGAGAGCAGAAGTTGTTATTACCTATAACAAGAGTTGGTTTTCTCGAATAGTGACTTGTGAACTGTTATGAACAGAATCCATAAAGCTGAATGTTTCTGCAAGAATTACCATGGTGGGAGAAGTGCTTGAGAGCATTAGTTCAACAATTGGGACGAGGTTAAAGCTACGAATGATGTTGTTAGTTTCACAAAGATAGTTGCTCATCAGCAACATGCACATCACGGGCACCCTACTGTCATCGGAAGATGGTATTTGAGAACAAGTTCTCAGAATAGCAGGCAGTATCAGGCCAAGGTTTTCAGGGTCAGATGAAATGAGTTGGGACCTATGGTTGGTAGGCAGATGGAAAAAGTTTAGCACTTGTCAAAGCCCAATGAGGATACAATGCCTATTTCATATCCAGGAAAATTCGAGAGCCTAAATGGAGTCGTATCGTGCACGGAAATCAGAATTTCGGAAAATCTCTTTTCGCAAAGCACCGAATCACAGAATCACTTTTCGTAAACACCGAAAAATTTCGGTCCGAACCATGTCCAGAGTCGACCAATTTGGGCCGAATCAGTGCCCGGAAGGTTAGGTCAAAATCAATCGAAAAGACCCTGAAAATCACGACATAAGCGCGCGTGTCATCGGCCACTTACTGAGTGGAATGACACAGTCATCCACTCAGTAATGGCCTGATCGGCCAGTTACTGAGTGGAATGACACAGTCATCCACTCAGTAATGGCCTGATCGGCCAGTTACTGCCTATGGAGTAACTGGCCGATCGCCCAGTTACTAGATTGGTGGGCTATAAATAGCCCACCATTTGCAGGAAGCAGGGACGGAAATTTTTTTAAAAAAAATAGTTTTTATTGATATTCCGTCAATTTTCAATCGTTTTTAACTCGGTTTTCAATACGACTTAAGTTTTTAAACTCGGGTTTTGATTTCTAAATCAAGTTGCTCTTTCAGTTACAATTTTTTTTGGGTTAATTTTCGTCAATTCTACAAAGGTTTTCACCGTAGCACCGGTAATCTTTTGGGGTTCGAATTTCTATCCCGATTTCATAAGTTTTCACTTCCGTAGCACCGGAAAAATCATCTTCATCATCAATTTCGTCACGATCGGTTCCAAGCCGGCTCTCAGACCATCCTAGACTCCAGAAAAGGTACGCTGAGGGTAAACCCTAATTAATTAATTTCTTTTTCCTTATTATTTGTTTATTTATTCGTCGGAATATTAAACTGTTTAAATATATTTATATGTATATATAATATATTAATCACCTATATATTTATTTAATCATTAATATATAAATATATAAAATATATATTTATTATTTATATTTGTTATTTTACCATATTATGGGGTATTTATCTCATTTTGTGGTGATTTAATTTGTTTAATTATATATTATTATATATATATATAT
>CAOJBI011150600.1:0-12247 GCA_948277035.1 Euphorbia corollata | reverse complement strand
GGTATTTAAATTTAAAATAAATGAATTTTTATACCATAATTCCTGGTAGAGCTGAACCAGGTGGCGACTCTGAGTTATTTAAATGAAGTTTAAAACCTTGTTTTTACTTCAAATCGAATTCTGTGATGATGTCTTCTCGCACAAAAACCCAGGAGACATTTTTCAGTGGAAATTTATCACAGAAAATTTTTACCACAAAATTGCAAAATCGGTTTTCCATAAACCAAACATGACTGCGCGCACGATCCCAAGATCAAGCAACTAAGCGAATTTTTACACGCCTTCGTGGTTGGCGCCGAGCACATCTGCCGGTCCCCGCGCATCGCGTTCCCGACCGCCCGCTCACAACATCTTTTACTAAATTAGATAAAAAAACACCCAGCATGTGATTAATCTCTTAATTCTATGATAACCTCGTACCCAGCATACAAGATTTAATCACAAAATTAGCATTAACATATAAAGATCTAATTCCTATCAAACTAAATACCCAACATGAAATAATTTGATAGACTCAACTATATCCAGCAATTCGTTTGTTACCACAAATCAATTATATATATAAAGACATCAGCGAATTTATAAAAGAATAACATTATATCAATTAGGTAAATAACTCAAGGAGCTTTACTTAAAATCTCAACCCAAATAATAATGAAAATAAAGCATATTATGGCTTAATACATGGTTTAGTACTGAAACTTGTCATCAAAATCCTTGCAGCTACCTAAACTTTGAAAACATCCTCGCAGGTACCTATACTTTGAAAAAGTGCACCGTTCAACTACCTTATCCGACGTGGCATCATATGTAGCATCCTTTGACTTTCAGGTGCCACGTCGACCTGAGGTAGTTGAGTGGTGCACTTTTTCAAAGCACAAGTACCTAAAGGGATGTTTTTCAAAGTACATGTACCTACGATGATGTTTTCAAAGTTCAGGTAGCTACAAAGATTTTGGCGACAAGTTCGAGTACTAAACCATGTATTAAGCCGCATATTATAGATTGAGAATTGAAGAAAAGAATCAATATGAACGGGTCTGACAATTCAACTGCAACCGTAGAAGTTAATCTCACCGAAAGATTATGAGTTTAATTAGTTACTCATAATTGAAGAAAACACCATAGAAATTTGTATTGGAAGCATAAAAGAAAGAAAAAATCTAAGTTCAAGCCCTCAAAACTTGGGTAACATTCACGTTCTCCTCTAACTAAAAACACTAACTAAAAAAAACCGAAGTTATCATATTCCTACTTGGATATGGACTCCAAATAGGAATAGAATACTAACTAATTAAGTAAAACAAATCTGGAAATTAGAATCTTAAATAAATAAATCCTATTTTGATACTACTTATTCGGTTGAATTAAAAATCTTGAATAGATAAAGCCGAAAGATAATGGAGTTCGATCTTGAAAATGACTCTTTGCAGGAGCAGCAACTTCGACCTCGATTTCCGCAAAGATAGATTCCAAATTTAGGAAGGACTATTACACCCAAAAATGTAGCTTGATCTTTCAGCTTTCCAATGCGACTTGAATCACTCCAATCCGACATTGTATGAAAGAGTTATGACCAAAATACGAAAGCTGTCTAGAATGCCCCAAATCCATACAAAATCAGTTTTTTGCATGTAAAGTCCAATTTGGCACCCGAATTACCTAATACAATCAATTATATCCAACATTAGTAGTACCAATGCCTAGAATACACAAAAATAACACTAACAACATGTAGAAATACATCTCATCAAAAACTAAAAAAATCCAATACAATATTCAAAATATATGAGTGAAAGAGACTCAAAAGGTCATGGGATCTATCTTTGGATATTAAGTACAAAGTAACCTTAAATCTTTAGCTCAATTGTCTCACCCTATACATAAGGAGATGATTATAGTCACCACCGTGTCCATGAAATAGAAGCAAAATGAATGAAATTTGACATTAAACTTGAATGTAAAAACTCAATTCGAGAAAAACTATATACCGTTATTGTTTGATTGGAATGAATTACAAAAGCACATATATAGCTCTATATATAGGTTTTTCTCTTACCCTGTGTTTGTGTTTGTGTTTGTGTTTGTGAACAATATTTTTCAAAGAGTTCAATTCAACTTCTGCAGGAACATTGTAAAATTTCAATATCAAATTATTTGAAATAAATTGTATTTTTTTTGGAAGGGATGTTTCCAAACATATCTCTAAAAAATGAAAGCAAAAAATAAATTAATTCTTGGACTGGGAACAAGAATTAATTAATTAAGTAATTCTTAAAGAGGAGGGCTAAAATTGACTAATCAAATTAGTTATTGGAGTTTATAAAAAAGGAAAAATTCTTCCAGCGGGTGCAAGAATAGTTCTTGCAATTGTTTTATAGTTGTTTATGTTCCATGTTCGTTTAAATTTGGGCAGGATGGGCTATGTGCTTAGATGTCCATGTAAGATTTTGGGAGTTTAGCAAGATAATGAACATTTTTTTTTTACGGATCAAACCGCAATTATAATCAAACATTTATTGTTACATTTTATTGTTTTTGAAGAATAAAAAATTATCAACAAACAACTACAATCAACCGTAACAGCAATGCAACCAACCGTAACAGGAATGCAAATAACAGTGCAAATAAAGTTGCATTTCTTTACGTTGATGGTAGGTTTTGATCTCAATACCTCTAACCCGCATATCTATATGAAGCTACCACACACTCAATTAGTTTTACATTATCATTTTATTCTTTTATAATATTTTAAAAAAAATTTACCTTATTTTAAATGCAACTTATATTTTATTTTTAAAAATACTATAGTAACTATAGTAAGTTTTATTTTAGTTTTTTTATTTAATTTATTATGTATTTAATGTATGATGTAACCGGATTAACTCTATTATAATTTAAAAATATTTTTTATTACAATTTAATTTTTAAATAAGTAAATGACATATAAATTTTTTTCAAATCAAATTAACATTAAATTATGCAAATTAAATTATTTGCATAGAAAATTAAAATTTTTATTTAATACAGTATTTTTAAAGTATCTAATTTTAGTATTTAAATACGGTAGAGTTTATTAAAAAAATTTATATAATTTATAAATATTGTTTAATTGGTTCGGTTTATTTCAAAAGCAATGATTCATTATTTAATGAATTTTGTTGTATTTTATTTATGGGTAAACTTCAAAAAAGGGACATGTGGTTTGAATCATTTTCAAAACGGGTCTTGTATTGGATTTTAAGTGTCCCAAACGTGGCAAGGGGTAATTTGGGACACTTAAAATCCAATACAAGACCCGTTTTGAAAAGGATACAAACCACAGGTCCCTTTTTCGAAGTTTACCCTTTATTTATTTTTGCAGATGAATTTTGAATTATGAAGTTTAATATTATAATATTGATTATCGTTGTAATATAACTTTTATTATATGTTTAATATCAATATTATAACATGTTCTAAGAAAATCTAATTTGATCACTAAATTAATCTAGTTAAACGTTAAATTCATGATTTTTATTTTTCCTTTACCGGTTTGATGACCAGTTCGGATCTCAAGATCATTTTTTTTTATAAGTTTATGACATGCTCCCCTCTGGAGATTTAAATCTAATTTTGGTAAAAAAAATCACTGATCTAGGATCTAGTAGGTAGGACAATACAAATATAGAATTACAAATATAGGAATTAATAGGTTGAAATCATCTAAGTTTTTGGAAAACTGACAATATGTTTTAGTTATTTTTAGAAAACGAAACAAGACTTTTATTTCTGCTTATAATACTGGTAAATTCTAAAAATTTAATTAAAAAATGGTAGCCAATTGCAGCCTGATAAGCTGATAATGCTGGTATATAAATAATGTTCTGGCAAATTCAGTTCTTCACAGAAAATTTAATATTTATTTTTTCGAGTATGATAAATTTTATTCGTTGAAATAGTACAAGATTTTATAAAATCATATATATTCAAAATGTTTGTTGCTGGTAAATATGTTTTATTTATAGTTGTAATATTCGCTCTTGTACATCTTAAATATGCACAAAATTCAACTTCGTTTAATCGGGCGAGTTTTCCACCATCTTTTCTCTTTGGGACGGCATCATCTGCCTATCAGGTTCATTCACCATTCTTTTATATTATTCTCTTTGTTTTTTTACTGGTCTCTTTACTTTTTCTTTTTTTTTTTTTAATTTGCTCCTCTTTATTTGTCACGTATATATAGTATGAAGGTGCGAACGCTGAAGATGGTAGAACACCATGCATATGGGATACCTTCGTTCAAAAATTTCCAGGTGCCTCTCTCTATATGTCTATCGCTATATCTCTGATACTTGATTAAAGGCTTGGCACATGCAAAATGAAAAATATGCCATGAAATTGGAGTCAAAGCAGTGTACCTTTTCAAATTAAGTTTGGAGGTTTAGCCATCGGTTTTGCCAAATTGAAGTTATTAAAACAAGATAAATTGAAAATAACACATTTCATAATCAAATGACACATTTTTTTTTAAAAAAAAAAAAGAAAAAAAAAAAGAACCTAAAAGGGAACAACAAAAAGAACCGATATGAGATTGTCCAAACCCATCCGACGGGCCTTGCAGGCTTATAGACACATGCCTAGGTCTAAACAAACAATATAAAACAGAAACAAACATCCATCTTAATGTGAATATTTGTCCGTTTTCTTGTGCAAGCATTGTGATTGTTATTTTGTATGCCATTAATAACTTTTTCTTCTCTCAAAACCTCTACCAATTTATCTTCTTCGATCGTATAATAATTACAATCAGTTAAACCAAAACCAAAATCAATAGATGGCTCCCGATAGTTTCCGCATCATCATCATCATCATCATCATCATCATCATCATCAGTACAAATCTGTCTTCCCATGACATAGTTTCTTTACATTCATGTCGGTTCACAAAATTAGTATCGTCATGAGCTTCCTTAGTTGTGGGTGGCACTACATGAGGCGTAACAATGGGTTGTTGTGGTGCGGGATATTAATATAAATAAAATATGGATATGATGCAGAACAAATAAAAGACGGCAGTAATGCCAATGTTGCGGTTGATCAGTATCATAGATATAAGGTATATTTGTTAGTTTTTAATGGTTACATATTTTTCAATTGACATTATACTTAATTAATTATTGCTAATTAAGTCTTAATTAGCATTATTTGATTGATTAGGAAGATGTGGCTATAATGAAAGACATTGGTTTTAATGTCTACAGATTCTCTATTTCTTGGTCAAGAGTACTCCCCAGTAAGTAACTTCTCTCAATCACAATCAAGATTTGTTAATTTTATATTTAATTTAAACAATAATTGAATATTATATATGTGATTTATTTCTCTAATTTTTGTTTGCATTTTGAATTAGGCGGTAGCCTAAGTGGAGGAGTCAACGAAGCAGGCGTCACTTACTACAATAATCTCATCAATGAGCTCCTCTCAAATGGTTAGTTTAAATAAAAAGGTTTTTATAGCTCGTTTGGTTTAAATGTTATTGTGGTTAATATTGACTAATTAATATGTAATTGTTTAATTTATTTGGAAGGAATCCAACCTGTTGTGACTATCTTTCATTGGGATCTTCCGGCAACCCTAGAACAACAATACCAAGGTTTTTTAAGTCCCAAAATTGTGTAAGTTAATCTTGACAACAATGTATATATTTTTTTTAATGCTGTCTTGGTAAATTATTGATCTATTGTGTGCATCGCAGTGATGATTTCCGCGACTATGCGGGACTTTGCTTTAGTAAATTCGGGGACCGAGTAAAGCTTTGGATAACTATGAATGAGCCCCATATATTTGCACAAGAAGGATATGGAGACGGAATTTTTGCCCCGAATAGATGTTCGGATCGTACTAGGTGCGCTGAAGGTAATTCGAGCACCGAACCATATATAGTCGGACATCATCAACTTCTTGCTCATGCTGCTGCAGCAAATCTTTACAGGGAAAAATACCAAGTAAGTTTTTGTGTTTGGAATGTGATTTTCTCAATAATAAGAGATGAGCAATGTTTATAACTTTTTCTCGATATAGAAAGATCAAAAGGGCCAAATTGGAATGGCATTAAGTTGTATATGGATGGTACCTTATTCTGATTCGATTCAAGATAAACTTGCAGCCGATCGGGATGTCGATTTCAAATATGGTTGGTACGTTGATAAATATATATATATATATATAAAATCAATATTCATAAAAAAAAATTAATCTTGCACTATAATTTATATTTACTTTCTTTTTTTTTTTTTTTTTTGAAAGGTTCATGGAGCCTCTAGTTTATGGTTCATACCCGAAAACAATGATTCAGAATCTGAAAAACAAACTTCTTACATTTTCTCAAAATGAATCAGATTTGGTTAAAGGATCTTATGATTTCATAGGCTTAAATTATTATAGTTCAATGTATGCATCTGACGCTCCTTGCACTCCCGAGAATGACGCTTGTGTGACAGTTTCAGGTATCCGAATCAATATTTTTCAATCTCGTAAATTTCTTAAAATTTATTTCTCATAAAACTATATTCTTATTCAGGAGAACGAAATGGAGTTCCGATCGGTCCAAAGGTATATATGATCCAATTGATATAAGTACTTTATGCATAAAAAAATTACAATCGAAGGAGAAATTGTACCTCATATATGAACAAGCCTTTATTTATTTTCTTTTCAAAAATCTTTATCTTTTTAATTGTTAATATTTCCTCGTCATTTTTTTTAAAACTTTTCCTAAATTATTAATGTGATTGACAGGATGATGGGTCTTGGATTTATGTGTATCCTGATGGGCTTCAACAGCTTTTGCTTCACACCAAGGAGAAGTATAATGATCCTGTAATTTATATAACTGAAAATGGTAATTATCTTTCAATTTGTCTCGTTTTGGTTATTCCCTCCTTGAATTTTGAAAAAAAAAAAATTCTTGTAACCCTCTCAACTTGGGTAAATTATTTTAGTTTCCCCTCTGATTGTCATATATCAGCTTCTAGTTTAACAAAGACTAATAAGGAGAATGACATCTTTGAAAAATAAAACCAATAAAAAAAGTGAAACGCGGCATTTAAGTGGCATGTTGGTGCATTTTTTGAAAGTTTGGAGGGCTACGATGACAATATTTTCAAAATCCAGAAAGCATTTTGTGGAGTTGGTGATGCATTAGACGAATTAGATTTATGAACCAAGAGAATTCTTAGACTTTTGAGATAATAACAAAATTTTGTTCGACAGGAATTGGTGACCCAACAGGGACAGGGGGTTCCATATTTCTCAATGATACCTCAAGAATCGATTATTATCATAGTCATTTGGACCGAGTTCATAAAGCAATAGGGTAAGTACTTCTCCTTTTTTATATTACAAACAAATATATATTACACAAAAACAACAAAATGACTTGGTGACTTGAACAGGCAAGGGGTAAAAGTACGAGGATTCATGGCATGGTCCTTGCTAGACAACTGGGAATGGCGAAAAGGCATTAGTGCCCGTGGCGGTGTAGTCCACATCGACTATAAAAATGGCTTGAAAAGAATTCTAAAAAAATCAGCTCTTTGGTTCAAAAACTTCATTAATTCGAAAAATGAAGCATCGCCATCTATCTAAAGCGATTTAGCCCTACTCAAGTAACTGAGTGAAGAAAAAGAGTGGCATTGGTGTTGGTTAAAGGTGCTTCTTTTTATTTCTTTTTTATTTATTAATGTTGTTTCAAAGTGTTTAGAGAACTTTCTTGTATGATTATTATTTGTAAACTGAAACTCATGGAACAAAATCAATGTGACTCCAGTCCAACTGCTACTTAATTTATAAAATTAACTGCAAATTTATGTATTTATATGTAAAGTAGAAGACAATTGTGATGATTTATTGGAGGCTGCCCTAATAAGGAAATAAACTTAATTGAAAATGCGCGCACACACGTACGTGTGATGCTGCCATTGGAGAACTACTCAAATGCATGAGTCACTAGAATGAGAAGAATGTGATGTCCATCACACTTATATGTGGCAATTAAAAGAAGAAAATGAGTTGAAATTCTAAGCGTAGGAAGGGGAAATTATATAGGAATCCCAGTTTCCCACGTTAAATTAGTGTCCGTGGACACATAATGAGATGATATGTTTTCATTCACCAATTTCTTTCATCTCTTTTTATATAAAAAAAAAAGAAAGTTGTCATTACTTTATCTCTTATTACTATTATAAAGCAAAATAAATCTTACTTTGTTCCCTTTTTTCTTTCCATATTCCATTCTCATTTTCATTTTGATTTTCATTTCCATACCTCACCTCTCTCTCTCTTCTATTCATAAAGATGAGTCACTAACCTTCATCTTCTTCAACCTTACATCTCTCTCAAAATTCAGTGTCCTTCTTGACTCTTCTCTCTACTCATTCTTTCTTTGTTAAATATTAAATAGATTTCCTTTAGTTTTGATGGTCAAAATAAACAGATTTATGAAGAAATTTAGTATAGTATGTGAATTCGAATATGAATTAAACGCAAAAATATAATTGTGTTTGAACATATTTGTCGAAAAATAAAAACCCAATAACGGAATAAAATAATTGCAGTATCACTAAAGCGGATTCATATAATCGAGTCATATTTACTGGAATTTCGAGAAATCAAAGTTTGCTGGTCATGGAGTTGAAGACAAAATAGATTCTTTTAATTTGGTGTTGAATGAGGTTGAGGTTAATGAAGATGAAGGTTAGAAGGAAGTTAGAAAGACAAAAAATGGAATTAAAAGAAAAGTTGCATGAAGGAAATGGGGAAAGTTAATTAAAGAAAGAGGGGGAAATTATAAGAGATTTGACGTGGAAAGTCGGGATAACAGTATAATTTTCCATAGGGTAGAAATGAGACGTATAAGACATGGAAAATGAAAGGGTAAACTTAAAAAATATGCCATATGATTTCATTCATTCTGAAAACGAAGATTACGTAATTTTTTTTCTCAAACGCAAGACTGTGGTTTGTAACATTATCAAATTGATGATTTTTTAGCTCACACCGTCAAAAGTCAGGGGCAAAATCGGAAAGGAAAAATAATCAGATTTCAGTTTCTTCTTTCTTTCAACCCAGATTGTTCTAACAAATTGAAATCAAAAACAAAACTTTTCTGATTTTTAATGGAATTTAAAATCCATATCTATTACCTGGTTAATTGAAATCAGTTTCAATGGAAAACAAATCAATTTTAAGAAAAAAAAAGTACAAACAAATTCAAATGTAATACTTTATAATTGATTCACTGATTCACAATCTCTTAAAAAGAAGAAAGTGGATTGGAAATTCCAAATGAATTTGTTGATGTCCATGCTGGTTTGAAGGACAAATTGCAGTTTCATAAGAAATTAGATTTGGGCTCACAAAGCTTTTTCAATACCGACATATAGGTCTTCTTCCATTTGTTTGGTTCCAAATCTAAACAGCTCCCTTCGTTGCGCAACCTTCAACTTCCTCGATTTCAGTCGTTCTTCATCTCTCTTGACAGATCGATTTCACAACCTCCAACTGCGCGACCTTCAACTTCTTCGATTTCAGTCGTTCTTCATCTTTCTCAACCTCGATTTCACAATCTCCAGTTGTGCAACCTTCAACTTCCTCGCGTCGACCCTCGTTCGCCGGAGACACTTCCATTTCCTTGATCGGCCACCGTCAATCCCTCGTTCGCCGGAGATTCTTTGTTGAGCAGATTGGATGCTTGAAGAACGGGTTTAAACAAAGGAAGAAGAAAGTTAGATCTGAAAATTCTTTTTTTTGCATTTTTATGGTTTTCCAAATTTACCTCCAAGTTTTTAACGGTGTGACTAAAAATTCTTTTCTTTGATAATGTTATAAATCACAGTCTTGTGTTTGATAAAAAAAAAATAACACAGTCCTCGTTTTGATAATGAGCAAAATTACAAGACATGTTTTTGAAGTTTACCCAAAAAAAATTGTGAGAAGTAGATTTAGAAATCACATATAAGCAACCGTATGAAACAAATTCCGGTAAGATTATATGGTTGAAATCACCAAAAGAAGGGAAAGAGGAAAGAAAGAAAAATAAGGAAGAAAAATAAAGATGAATATGAAGGAGGAAGAAGGAAGTAACAATGGTCATCCTCTTATGGTTCAAAAGCCTATTGGATTATAAACGTATGTAAAATTGAAGTATTTTTTATAAATGTTAATTAATAATTATTTATAAAAAAATTACGTGGCACGTGTAATTACGTTTACGAAATAAACTTTATTTTTAATAAGAAAAATTCGTTTTGCAATTTCTTTACCTTAAAAATTTTTAGGATATTACCTTCCTCTTCATCAAAATTGTTTGAAAAACAATTATTTTTCTTATATTCTGTATTATTATTATTATTATTATTATTATTATTATTTTTATTTTTATATATTATTCTTCTTTATTTATTTTACTAAATATCACGAGTTCAATTTTTAATTTTATTTGTAAATAACGTATATGTTACTTTAATTGGGATGCCTGCCTTGGACTACAAACCCTTGTTTCAAATAATTTTACATAGATGGAAAGTTTTTGCAAAAATAGAATGCTAAATTGTTTCGTGCTGATTATTCTCTTTATTTTCTCAATAATTTGCCACTGCCTGCAACATCAATCATACAAATATATTTGTCATCTTTTGTCATTTTTTGACGTAAAATGATCTCATCAATTGTATGATTTTTTAAATGTTGTTAATATTTATTAGATAAAGATTTCGCACTATTACATAGTTAATAAATAATGCAGTTGAAAGCGCCAAAATTATACTAGAAAAGAATTAGCAAACAAAAATCGATAAAAAAAAATGAAAAATTCAATAGACAATCTAATTATTTTAATATTGATTTTTTTTTTCAAACCAATTGGTTGTATCAAAATAGGTTTGATAGCTAAATCATTACATTATAAATTTTTTTTCTTTTTTTGGGTAAAATCATTATAAAAAAAACTATAGTTGGTAGCTCAATCACTAGTTTAGAAACACTACCATCAATAAATGCATCATCAACAGCAATGTAATGACTTTACAACACCTGTAGATAGAAAAACAAAGCTATTAACTACTATTAGAAATGTTACCATTCATTCAATCTTTAAATCGGATTTGGATTTTAATTTATCTATCTATTAACCTTGTTGGCATTGTGAATCCCCTTTCGAAGCTTGCATATATCAAAGTAAAAGTTGATTTTAGAAATAAAACTAAAACAAAATGATAACCTTCTGAACTTTCGAAAGTTCTACTAAACTTAGTAAAAATGTATAAGTTTGCTTCCTCTTAATGTTACGTGTCAATTTCTGGTTAGAGAGAGAAAAATCAGAAAATGACATCTTCGAAAAGTCAAACCAACCAGATTTTGGCATGTGACGTTAAAAGGACTAAGTGGGTTTGTTTTTGCCAAGTTGAGGGTATTTGGTCTTTTTGTAAGTCAGGGCGACTAAACCATAAGAGCCCTCTATTTCATTTTTATAATATTTTTTTTTAAAATTGTGCAATTATACTCACAATAATACAAAGAAAAATCATCGCTCCACCTCATTCCACCTGTATGTGTAGATTGACAATAAATCAAACAAAATATCCTACATAAATTAGAAAAACATATTTTCACCATATTAAAAGATAAGAAAAACTTGCCACAAAGAGCAAGAGTAATACATAAAAAAAAATTAAAAAACAATAATAATTCCGCAATTAATATTTTCATAAACACCACTCCACGTTATCCAAGATTGACGATAATGAGAAATCCGACATGCAGGGACGGCGGCAAGGGGGGGCCGGGGGGGGGGGGGATCGTGCCTCCCCCAGCCGCCGTCGACAGAAGAACCCCCCCAACACCCATTACCGGCGAAATTTCAGATTGGGGAGGGGGCACGCTCAGGTCGTCGAAGCAGCAGTCTCCAATCGCAGGCAGAGCAGAGGAGAAGTTGGCGGCGTTTTAAGGATGTGGGAAGGTGAGATCCTTGATTGCTTTGACGACCGCCGCATCGCCCTTGAATCTCTTTGGTACTTCGTTCTTTCTCTTCATATCCTTTCTACTATTTAAAGTAAAAAAGGACTTGCTGTTTTAATCATTAATTTTTGTTATTTTCTCCTGTTTGGTTAAGGATGATGATCATTGATACTGCAATTTCATATGTCAATTGTGCTGTTGTTGCTATTCGAGTAATGAGTACTTGAAAGCTTTTGATTTTGGCTTGCAGC
>CAOJBI011148778.1:0-10040 GCA_948277035.1 Euphorbia corollata | reverse complement strand
AGCCTAGATACAAGTAGGACGGTACTCTTGTATTGGTAAAGCTCCTGCTAAGGATAGAGGATGGTACTATAATCTGAATCAGCTGAATTGTAGCGGTTTATTCTTCACCCAAAGAAGAATCACTAGTGGATTAAAGCTTGGACAGAGTCTCCAAGGACTGGATTAGGCAGAAGCTGAAGTTTAACTCTTCAAAGCCTCTGAAGCTATCTTCTGAGAAATTGTGTTTCCGGCAAAACGTTTTTAAAATCCTTTATTTTGTTTTAAATTGCCATTCACCCCCCCTTTGGACAATTTAACTTGTTCACAAGGTCCAACAATCTCGAATGTTTTTCAAACTCTTACTGTAGATTTGAATGATAAAAATATGGGATTAAAACAGCTGGATAATAACTCTCGTTTGAACTTAGATGATTTGGAAAGATCTTCGGATAGCTCAAAAGATGAATAGGATGAGAATGAGGATATTGATGATGATATCATAGTCGACAAAGCATTGGTCGTTCATACCCCATCAGTCCTTGACAGAATTGAAAACTTTGAAGGTATTAACCTGGAAGTTCATCTCAATCATAATCAACAACCAACACCACATCCCAATGTTAATATTGGGGTTCATCCTCCTTCTTCTTCTAATGCTGATGATGACTTCAGCTGGGCTGATATGGTCGAAGAAGATGCTGCAGCTTGGCAAACTATTACGGGTAAAAAGAATAAAAATTCTCAGTCTATTTCAACGTCTGCTGTGCGTCGGAACTCCTCCAAACATTCTTCATGAATATTCTCTATTGGAATTGTCGTGGGTTTCAAAATAAGGAAACCAAGCCGTTGTTGCTAATTTACTTTTCGAACATAAACCTTTAATTTTATGTTTGGCTGAACCTAAGGTACAATTTTCGAGCATTAATTTTATCTTTTGGAAAAAAAGTGGGATATAATCTAATTACGGTTAATAATAATCCCTTACCATCTCTTTGGGTTTTAAAAGATTGTAGATACAATGACCCAGTTGATGTGCAATTTGTTTCTAGTCCAGCTATTGGCGTGCGTATTTCTAAGCATAATATTCATTGTGGTATTGTTTATGGGAGTGTCTCTTTGACTCAAAGGTTGATTTTATATAATACTATCCGAGATGTTGCTACTCATGCTGACAACTGGGTTTGGTTAGGAGATTTCAACTCCGTTCTTGGTGTTCATGGGAAAACTGGTCGTGCTCCAAGTTCGCGTAGTTGTTCTGATTTTAGAAATTGTGTTGATGATGCGGAGCTTACGGAGGTAGCCATCACGGGTCCTATTTTTACTTGGTTTAATGCTAGAGAAGGCCCGGCAAGGGTGGATTGTCCTTTGGATATAGCGTTAGTTAGCGCTAACTTCGGTTCTTGTTGTAGTTCTTATGGTTGTTCGGTCTTACCTAGACATTACTCGGACCATCATCCCATTCTTTTTCATTATGATTTTGGAGAAAGGAAAATATCTAGATTCAGATTTCAGTCTATGTGGGTGGACCATCATTCCATTCATCAATTGATCAATGATCATTGGAATAAACCCCACCCTAATTTACTGCCAACTCAATTACTATCTCATAAATTGAAGTCTTTACGCCCTATTTTGCATTCTTGGAATAAAGATGTGTTCGGCAATTTTGACGTAAACATCCGCCGTAGTGAGGCGACCCTTCTTGACATTCAAAATCGAATTGCTTTGAACGGTTTCTCGGATTCTCTTGTTCAAGCTGAATTTTTGGCTCATTCTCAACTGGATATGCATCTTAAACAAAAAGAAGTTTATTTCAAAGTAAAAGTGGTGTTAGATGGTTGCGAGAGGGTGATAGAAATACTTCTTTTTTCCACAGGTTAGTGAATATTCGTAAATCGAATGGGGGTATTAAATCTCTTTTCATCAATGATGTCCTCTCTTTTGATATGGAGCAAATTTCTACTCATTTAATTGAGCATTATTCTAATATTTTCAGCAAGGATGCCTCTGTTCAGGTGAATCCAACTCCTATTCAATCGGTTATTCCATCTTTGGTAACTGTCATGGATAATGAAGGGTTAATTGAGAAACCTTCTTTTGATATCATTAAAAATACAATTTTTGAGATGGACAACTTGAGTGCGCCTGGACCGGATGGTTTTACTGGGATTTTTTTCCAAAAATTTTGGAGTATTGTTGGTGCGGATGTTTGCCGAGTAGTTTGGGATTTTTTTGATTCTGGATTTTTTTCTAATATCTTCAACTCAGCAAGAATTTCAATTATTACTCCGGTTGGTATTCGTGGGTATTTTAGTTGTTCGCGTGGAGTTCATCAAGGTGACCCTCTATCACCGTTGCTTTTTGGTATTGCGGAGGATTTTTTGAGTCGAATGTTTCTCTCTCTTGCTGCATCTGGAAGTCTTAAACAAATGCATTATATGCCTAAATCTTTATTCCCGTCGCATATGTTGTACGCGAACGATGTTCTTTTATTTTGCTAAGCTTTAGTCGAGAACTTGGAATTAATTCGGGACATTTTTTATCTCTATGGCGTCAACTCTGGACAGCGAGTTAATTGGCATAAATCCAACATTTTTTTCAGCAGTTTGATATCCAACGATAGGATCAGTCGCTTGGCAGAAGTCATGGGTATGGAGCAAGGTACATTCCCCTTTAAATATCTTGGTGTTCCTCTATTCTGTGGGACTCCAAAGGCGGACCATCTTCGTCCTTTGATGGATAAAATTATTCACAAATTCTCAAGATGGATTGGCAGCTCTTTATCTATGGCTGGTAGAATTCTTCTTGTTGACACAGTTATTAATAGTTCCCTCCTTCACTCTTTCGCTATCTATAAATGGCCTATTTCATTGATTCAATGTCTGAGTCGAGCTATGAGAAACTTCATTTGGACCGAATGCGTTGACAAACAGAAGCTTGTAACTGTCCCATGGAAGATTTGTTTGAAGCCGAAAGCTGATGGTGGGCTGGGTATTCGCAAGATTGAGGATATAAATCGGGTTATGCTTGCCAAATTTCGTGGAGGCTTTTGTCTGTTTCTAATTATTGGTACAAGTTTTTTCGAATTCGTTTCATGAAAAATGATGTTCCTTGTAAATGGCTTCATTATTCTAGTGTTTGGAATTCGATTCAGGAGGTTTTTGGTGCTCTGAACGATCATTGCAAGTGGTTTCTCAGGCCTGATTCGAATCTTAATTTCTGGAACTCAAATTGGATATCCCCTACAGTGGCGGATCAAATGTCTATTTCTTTACCTGACCGTCAACGTCTTGGCCATAAAGTGCGTGATTTTCTCTCTTTTAATGGCTGGTCATCTTTCCCAGAGAATATTCCAACTTCATTTTGTGATTCTATTCGAAATATTAATATCACTGAAGATAGTCATGACGTTTGCATTTGGTGCCTGGCAAGTGATGGAATTTTTTCTGTCAAAAAGTTTTATAAATGGATTAATCCCCCGCTTGATAATTGTTCGATCAGTAAGCTTTTTGGGCACAAATCTATTGCACCATCTCACTCCACTATTTGCTGGAAAATTTTCAAAGGTTTCATAGCCACTCAAGATATTCTTCAACGCAAAGGTATATCCTTAGCTTAGGTTTGGTCATTATGTTTCAGAAGTGAAGAATGCATTAATCATTTATTTATTGAATGTCCTTTTTCTAATCATGTTTGGTCTGCCATTGCATCTTTGTTTGGCCGGAGAATTGATCAATTTGGTGCTTTGCAAGACGTGATTTCCGCTGCCTTGTCTCAAAAATTTAGCTCCCAGTTGCAGCTGCTTTGGAATTCTGCCATTGTTAATGCAACTTGGTTTATTTGGTCAGTGAGGAATAAATGTATTTTTGATGGTGTTCGACCTGATTTAAACACCTCACTTTGCAATCTTTGGGCGATTCTTCGAAGCACGAATAAGTTGGGGTTCGGTTCGGTTTGGAACTCCACTATGGAGAATGCGACTTTAGCTACTTTAAACCTTAGACCGAGGTTGACAGCTGCCCCCAAAATCACTGTTGTTCGTTGGACTAAGCCGCCCCCTAATTGGATCAAGATTAATACTGATGCATCATCCGTTGGTATGCCGGGTCCGTCGGGTTGCGGAGGAGTTTTTCGAGATAATATGGGCAAAATCAAGCATTGTTTTGCTTTTGCAATGGAGGATACATTCTCTTATATTGGTGAACTTAATGCTGCTATTTTTACAATTGGGATAGCGATTGAGAAAAATTGGTCAAATATTTGGTTGGAAAGCGACTCGACATTTGTGGTTTATTTGCTTAGAACTCGTTCTTTAAAGGTAACATGGTGTCTTCGTTCGGCTTGGAAGAATTGCTTGAATTTTTTGGATCGTATTAACTTGATGGTCACTCATATTTTTCTAGAAGGGAATCGTCTCGCGGATGCTTTAGCAGCTTATGGGCGGATCTCTCAATCTTCTACAACTTGGGATGATGTTCCTCATTTTTGCTTAGACTTGTTCCTTCATGATTTGAGGGAACTTAGTGATTATAGATTCTCTTAAGTTTTAGCTAACGCTTTGGTTTGTATCTTTTTATTTTATTTTAATAAAATCTAATAGTTGGAGGGGTTTAGGGAGTGGGGAAGGGCATGTCCTTTGTATTATTTTCGTCTTGTGTACGCCTCATAGTGTTATGTAAGTGACGGTCTCATTGGGGGACCTACGTCACCCTCGCTTTTTAATTCCTGTCCCAACTATATTTTAATAAAAAAAATATAACTCCTTCAAAGGTCAGTACGTATTTTATGAATGGTGCCCTTGAACAATTATTTTCTCTCACATTGAGATCAAACTTGATTCTTGATGATTGTTTTATGGATAGCGCGTTGTCAGATCCGGCCCGGTCCTTTAATTCGGTGAAGGCAGAGAGTCAATGAATTAACCGGGGTTGAACTGTTTACAATAAATATGTTAAAAATATTATTTTCCAATATTGTATGAGATAAAATATGTTAAAGAGTGGCATCAAACTATTGTGTAATACTAAAATTAAGATCAAACCTAGTATAGAAATACTTAGAAATATTCACATATAATTTTATTATTTATTAATTATGAAATTAATTGCGTTATAACTATATAAAATTCATGTATCACAAATTAAAAAGTAAGAAAATATAAAATGAACAAACACAAAAATGTACCATTAATAGTTTAAACTAAGAGAAGCATCATTTTGGTTTGAAATTATATATAAATTTAATGGTGACTGATGTCTTGTCTCAGTGGTTGAGACGGAAGCTACGGATTCTGGAAGTTTCAGGTTCAAGTCACATCCGGGACAGTCGGGGATTCTTTTTCCATTTAATGTAAGCCTAAATGAGACAAAAAAATTTTAAAAAATATTTAAGTTTAATTATTAAATTTATAAAGTAATAATATAAATTTTTGCAATAGATTTTGAAAAAATGAAGATAAAAAAATAAGAGACTCTTATAAAGTTTTAAGGTGTAGGTTATGGTGACTATGTTTTTAACAAAATAAATCTTATGTTGTCTCTTATCATCATTGGATCAATCTTCATATCATTGATCCAATGATGATAAGAGATAAAATAAAATTTACAAAGTAATAAAGACCTTATTTTTTACAAAATCACCGTATAATCTATCAAATTTTAAATAATCTAGACGTTATATGTAAGTATTTTAATATATTTTTATTAAAAACTAAAAATAAATTTTATCTTGTTATTATCCATCATCCCGTTTTATATAATTCGGTCAATGATCTAATTAACCGGATCATGAATTTCTAACAAGTTAATTATGTAATTGCTTTTAACATGATTCGAAATGTTCTTGTCTTCGGAACCGACAGTTGTGTCGCAATTGTTGTTTCAAAAACACGTGACAAATATATTTTGAATCATCGGAAGTATATGTTTGTTTTTGACATGTTGTGGCATCAATTAAACAAATTTATCTCTGTTCCATAGATGTATTGTCATATTAACCTCCTTTAAAAGGTGTATAAAATGTTGACGAGACTATCAATGCACAATAACAATAAATTAAGTGATGCCAAAAATAAAAAAAAAATTCAAAGATTATAAATAAACACGAGTAAAGAGCCGTAAAAATCTGAAATTCAATATATTCTTATTTTAAGAAAAAGAATTTGAATTGCAATAAATTTTTGCAAAAATTATCACCATTTCTTTATTTCTGTTGTTGGAAGAAAGCAAAAGAAAGCGAAATGAATTATTATCATTTTGGTAGATGAACTAAATTGGATACTTAATGCTTCAAAATTTGCAGTAAAATTTTGAGAAACATTTCTTACATATAAGAATTAAAAGTATAACATAAGAAAAAGAAAGACCGATTGACCCAAGATTGATTGACTAGTCATTCTAATTCTAACTTGCAAAATCATTAACGGACTGCCTGCCCCATCTTCGGCAGTTCCGCCAAGATCTCTTCGTTAGTTGAGGGCAAGCTAACCTCGGAAAGAGAGTGAAACAAAGACGGATAGGAAAAAGAAATCTATTATGTATATATATATATATATTAATTTGTATTCTATGTCATCATGGAAACAATCTCTACAATGAATGGTAGAGAACCCTAACTCCCTAGTGTTTGGAAACTTTCTTTTTCAAAAGAATTCACTTGAATAAAATTAATTTATGCAACACTCTTAAATTAATTTATAAAAATAAAGTAAAATGAACCAAATTGAATTGAAATTCACAATTATCAATGTAGCGAAGACGAGTTTCAAGTTCAACGCATAAAATAAATTGATGATGAACCTGATAAGTAATCTGATAGTATCACTGGAAATCCAAGTCAAAGCAAAAGGATCTTTTTCTGATTATTGATTAACATGCCATATTTAACTTAACACCTCCGATCAGTTCATTAGAGTTTTGATTAATCTCAGCAGAGAGCAAGGAATCCACGCTAACACCCTACAAACTAGACTCTTCACTTTTTTAAAAAAAAAAAATTGACTCATTTGTGCTTACAATAATAATAAAGGAAAACCTTATCCCCACCCCACTCGAATGTGGACTCGAACCTGTGACCTCTAGAATCACAGCTTCATGTCTTAACCAACTAGGATAAGACATTTGCCACAAACTAGACTCTTCACTTCATTTATCATATATATATTATTTGTTTTTACGCTTTCTTGTTTGATTTTTTTTTAGGTTTTTGTTTATAATTGACCCTACTAAATTAGGGAAATTTCTCCGTTGACTTTACTTACCACTAAGGATATTTTCACGGTAGGAGCAGATATCCACCAATAATATTCATTATATTTTACAGTAAATTGTCGAGAAATTTGGTAATGGGTAGGGGATCGATGCCAATGGGAGCACAACACCACCCTTGTTAAGATGTCGGAACATCTTGAAGTGGCAAGAAGAAATTAATTGTATCGGAACTCACTCTCCGATTGGTGATCACAACTTCTAGTTGGTAAGGATATTCAGGTCGATGAGGCAAACAATATAAACATACATTTCGGCAAATAAACAAATCCCAGCTGACATTATAATTCTTTTTACAGTGGTGCATGAAAGTGTTGTGACTTTGCTTTATTAGGGTTGTTCTCTAGACCCCTCAACCAACGCAAAACTAAGTTTTAAAAGTTATTTGGGTACACCTTAAAATCGATGCCAATAAAGGTTCTTGTATCGTATGTTTGTCAAACTGAGAGCTTAATTTCACCGTACGTGAGAAAATCATCAACTATACACATTATTTTAAATTGATACATATATATATGTAGTTTATCTCTACTCATTATGATACATATACAACTTATACATTACCTTTCACATAGTCAATTTCACTTTGCCCTTTCAATCACCTAGTACACATCACCGGTTTACTTCGTATCAACGGGTTTTATAAATGGATCCCGGTAAATATCACAATCACCATTTAATTTTAATTTTTTTCCTTTTTTGTAACAAATTTGTGTGAGATATTTTTCTGCCTAAGAATACCAGGATCTAGGCTGTAAATGAATAGAACTACTTGTGAACATTTCGATGTTCGATTCAGTTACAGCTCGTTCGAGCTCGGCTCGTCATTCATGAACAAAAATTTACGTTCATTGTAATAAACATAGACAATGGGGTACTGGGCTCGAAATCTTATGAACATGTTCGACAAGTGGCTCGCTGAAATACTTGCAAAGTACTCGCGAATAAGCTTCTTAAAAGGCTCCAAAAATACGAATGCATATCAATTATAAATATATTATGAAAAATAAGTATACATATGTGTATATGTAAAGTAAAATTTGAGTATTTTTAAAAAATTAAATAAATTTTAAATAAATTCATGTAGTCAAAATATAATTTTAAATTCGAAACTGGGTTTCAACTTGTTGAAAATTTAATTAATATGTTCGGCTAAGCTCAATTGAACAAAACTCGATTTAAGCTCTAATCGGGCTTGGTTTGACCAAACTCGAGTTCGGCTCGGACTTGGTTTGACCAAAGCTCGAGCTCAGTTCGATCGAATTCTTTAAAAAATATAACTTGAACAATCAGTGTTCGAACTTGGCTCGGCTCGTTTAGTGCGGAATCCGTACATGTCTTTGGCATCTCAATGCTCTTTTTCTTTTCTTTTTTAATTTTACTTTGCAAAATTGTAATTATATGAAAGGCAAAACAAAATTCTCACCTCATTCCAAATGTTACACCAACTTCACTAAGTGGTCATAAATTCAACCTAAATCACTTAATTTATATTATCTTACAAATCTTTGTAACTAAATAAATGTATTATTAGTCTATATAAAAAAAATATATATATTTCTATGTAACATTCCACTTGGATGATACCTGACTGGTTGGATTTAAAGAAACTCATTCTTGCCGATTATGCAATAGATAGGTTTTATTTTATAAAAAAAGATAGATTTTATCTTTTTATCGTTGTCGTAATCTATAGCAAAAGAAAATGTAATTCTCACATCATCAAGTTATTTTAATTTTCCGTTAATTAATTATCTCTAATTTTAATTAAGTCCACTTCCTAATTTTTTTTTCTCTTGGATAAGGGAGAATTTGTTCGAAGTCAAACCTGGATGTGTTTATTGTATTTTTGTGTTGAGGTGATTAACCAGATGACTTCATGTTAGGAAATAAAGATTTAAAGATTGTGCATTTTTTATCGTCAAACATAGCATATATATTTGTATATACAGTAACAGATTAATATTGAGTCATTGCCTTTATAACTAAATAATCATATTGAAGTATTTTAATTAGGCCAAACCATCTAAATTAGAAAGATTTTGCCTAATTTCCCCCAAACTATGGGATGAATCTCCCAGCCCCCAAAACTTAACATGAATGAACCTGTTGACCCCCTCACCCTGACATCGCAGCAAGCGTCCAAGCAAAAAATCTCTACTGTTTTATTATGAGCTTTTTAAAAATTGATTTTAGTACTGGAAATCATGTATTCATAAAAAAGCCCATATTTAAATTCCACGTTTATTATACATTGGTGAAAACATTTTCATTTTGTTGATAACAAACTACTAATCTAAGTATTTGATTATCACTATTAAATATATATTTCAAATTATTTTGAGATAAATTGTATTCACTAAGGTCTGATAATGATAAAGTAAGAGCAACTAAACCAAACAAATAATAGATACAAACCGAAAGGAAGTAAACTTATATCAGTTAAACTAATTAACCGAATTTATTCAATTGCAAATTTAAAATTAATTAAAGTGAGTTTGATTGAATTGAATTGATTTTATGAGGAAGAGAAGAAAGTGACTGTGGAGGCTTGGAGTGGGTGGGTAGTTATGATTGAGTGGTGATTAGTTATAGCTAGACATCATTCGATCGATTTATAAAATTAAAAAGTATGTGAAGTGGAGAGATGGCCGACCAGTGTAAAGTGTAAAATGATGATCATAGTTTTGTTGTATTAATTTTTATATCATATTTTGTTGGTCACAAACAATGGGAATAATTAGGAATTTTGAATTATGGTGGTGGAGTCGTTCTACATTACACAACAAAAACTAG
>CAOJBI011148629.1:0-10890 GCA_948277035.1 Euphorbia corollata | reverse complement strand
TATTCAAATTTATTTGTCTTCACACGAATGAGTAACCTGCAAAACAAACAAAAAGTTACTCAAGTTAATCAATAAGAGGGAGGATATAAAATATAGCAAAATCACAATGTAATTGAATCCCGATTATATGCCAATGTGAATAGTCATGCCTTGATTAGGACACTAATTACGAAAGCCACCATTATGTTGTCATAAGTATAAGTACCCTTTAGACCATATAAAACATTTCAAAGTTGAATGTAAATTTACTTTCAATGCAAAACAATGAGAGATAAATTGAAAATAATGTGAACAAAATTGTGGTTCAAATGTCTACGTATAGTCTTCGGTACTTAAGTAAATTAAGCTCGAATTCATGATATTGTTTTGTGAAATAAAAGTTGTGTGATTGTGCTTATAACATAATTTTCTCTTTCATCCTACTTCATATGTAACTTAGACCTGAAATCTCTAAGTATTATAAATTCAATTTTCTCTTTCATTCTACTTAATATGTAACTTAGACCTGAAATCTCTAAGTATTATAAATTCAATTTAAATACTAGACTGTAGTTAATATGAATTTTAGTAATTAAAATGCACATATACGACATGGGTAGTAGTAATACCTTCAAACCACGAATATATATATATATAACCTTATGATCATTCAATTTTGATAATGCAGTTGCCTAATGTAGCATAGCACCTACCAAAATCAGGTCAATTATAATACCATCTTCATTGAGTTTTCAAGTTTTCAGCAATCAATACGACACCGTAAGGATGGGTGAAGCACCTATTAATTGTTGACAGTGAGCTTTTTACCAACCTTGAATATCCAATCGTCATAATCTCACATGCTAATCACTCCCAGCCAGTAACCTAATTTAATGGTAAATAATTAAAAATATAATTTTTGTTATAGTATTCTTGGGAAATTAACCATTTTCTTTCCTTTTCTTGTTTGTAACTCATCTCAGAGTTTAGTTTTAAGTTTTTTTTTTTTAAATTATTCAGTGAAATGCTTATTATTGGTCTAATATGTACTTTGCTTCTCTAACTTGATACGATTTCACTTTTATCGCCCTGAACTTATAGTTACCTCCGTTAACATCTTAAAATTAGCAAAAACGTACCCCACAGTCCCTTCCCTGTCACGTGTCCCCTTCTAGTTGGATAAAAGATCTAACATATTTGAAAAGTCAAACCAATCAAAAGGCGACATGTGGCACGAGGGGGGGGAGGGGGGGGGGGGATGGGTGTCGAGTGTATTTTTGCCAAGCTTAGGATGTTAACGGAGACAACCGTAAGTTTAGGACGGCAAAAATGAAATCGTGCCGAATTAGAAGGCAAAGTATGAATTTGACCTAGTTTAATGCATCCAAACTCCCCTAATTTGTTTTTAAATATCAGATTTTCCTTTGAACTTTTAAAAATAATAAATAACTCCTTATACTTTTTTGTAAAAGTAAAAGCCAAAATCCTTAAAATTAAAAAGGTATAAGGAGTGTAAGGGATTATTCAAAATTTCAGGAATGAATTCGATGTTTAAGCACAAATTCAAGAGATAACTATTACATTAAACTTGTGCACAACAGCTTTAATAGAAATTGTACTGTACATAACTAAAATAATATTTAACATATTACATAATATAGGAAGCAAATTAGTAATGATCGCATAACATTCAAAAGGGTATGGAATTGCATATCATGAATATTAAATTTCTAACAATTTTGGATGTTAGGCAAAATAATAAAAATAAGCTGACAGTTGATATTGTGGGAAAATTAGGATTTGAACACTTTTGACCATTAATATTAATAAAAATATTTTACCATATGATCTTACGTTAATTATTGTTGATTTTTCTCTTTTTAACTACAATTGAAAAATGAAAAATATAATTTTAAACCCCTGATTATGGGTTCTGTCTTCTGGATAGCTGCACCCAGAGACTACCCTCAGTTACCATGATATATAATAATATATATTTCACAATCAAATTGGACAAATGCGCTATACTACATAACTCAATATTATCCTGAGTGTGAGCTCAATTTTTATTGGGTAATTTGCATCATGTAAGGTAGCTAATGTATATAAAACCAGGGGACACACTCAATTTTTATTGGGTAATTTGCATCATGTAAAGTAGCTAATGTATATAAAACCAGGAGCAGACCACGGACTGGAAACGAGGGGCTAATTGGAGAGAAAATTTATCGTACCAGTTTTTTTGTATCTTTCAGTATCACCCATAAAATATTTTGTCATGTGTTCATTTTATATAAATTGAGAGGAAAAAAATGAAAGAAAACAAAATAAATTATAAAAATTGATAATATATTTTTGTATATGAATTGAGTAGAAAGTAATATGCATTAATTGAAAACATAAAAATAATATGAATTACTATAAAAATTAACAAGAAAATAATAGAAAAATGTTAGGACCAAGAATTTGTATTAAAATTGAATAAAAAAAAAAGAAAGTGAATTGACGGGGAAGAAGAAAAATTAAAAAAAAAAAGAATGAAAAGTTAAAATAATAGTGAAAAGAATTGATAAAGTAAAAATGAAAATGAGAGAAAAAATTGAATCTCAAGTCGTATAATATACCAAAGCTAATATATTATCTAAATTCATGGGGGCCGGGACTCACAAGTCACGGAAGTTCGTCTTCGATGAATATAAATATATGGTTGAAATTGACCAACAGATGGTGGCTCAGTTGGAAGTGCAGAGCTGTGGGTGACCTGATGGTCACAGGTTCGATCCCCCCATCCGTTGGGAGACTTTAATCCTTAATCTGTGACCCGGTCGAGCAGGATTAGTCGGATCCCACCAAAGGTGAGTCCGGAAGACCTGTGATTTATTACAAAAAAAAAATATGGTTGAAATTGAAATTGTAATTTTGAATGTCATATATTCAAGTTAAATTTAAAATAGGCAGGTGGCTGCATATTTTTCTCGGCTATTAATCTAAAAAGCAATTACAAAACTTTATAAAAAAAACAAATAGAATATATAAAACTAAACCCTGCTAGAGGTAGTAGAATATATAGTATAAAAGGTAACTTGTGGAACTAATAAATCCTGACTTTCACGCACTTAAATGTAAACTTAAGGTCAATTTAATTATAAAGCAATTTGCACAATTTGCTTTTAGCTTAATCTAAAAAAGCCAAAAAAGATCGATCTTATGAAGACGCTGCAGTCTGCAAAATCAGGTATTTTCTATACTTTTTGTGAATTTCTGTTGAAATCACTTGCTTTCCATTTAATGAAATTTTATATTTCATAATATTCTTTTTAATATACATAATAATTATTATATGAAGCAAGTATTAATTGAAGCAGCTATTTTGTCAAAGAAATGGTTGTTTTGCTTTTATAATTTGTTCAACCAACTCTGCTGGCAATTAATGGCCGTTTTTTTTAAGTTCTTTCACTTTTTTGAATTAATTAATTCTCTTGTAATTGCTTCTTTTCCTTTGTAATATATATTACTTTCTTTCCACTCTCTATCCTCTGCACACATTTCTGATTTCTCATTCTGTCTTTCGGTCTCTTCTTCTTCTTCTTCATTTATTTCACTGAACCAAAAATCAAGTTTCTCCGTATTGACAAAAATTAATCTGGGCATTTGTTTCTCTTCATTTTTCCAACCGTGAAAGCTACATTTCAACAAATCTATTGTTTTTGGGGTCATGGAACTTTCAACGGCTGTGATTGTTTCATCGGCTTTAGTAGCTTATTATCTATGGTGGAAAATCAGCTCACGGTCACTTACGGGTCCACGTGTCTGGCCAGTATTGGGCAGTCTTCCTGGTCTCATCAAGAATGCCAATCGTATGCATGATTGGATCGCAGACAATCTCCGCTCCTCTGGTGGTACTTACCAGACTTGTATCTGTGCAATTCCATTTTTAGCCCGGAAGCAATGTCTCGTTACTGTCACGTGCGAACCGAAGAACTTGGAGCATATATTGAAGACCCGGTTCGATAATTATCCCAAAGGTCCCACTTGGCAAGCTGCTTTTCATGATCTGTTAGGCGATGGGATCTTCAACTCTGACGGCGACACGTGGCTGTTCCAGCGTAAGACTGCCGCACTGGAATTCACCACCAGGACTTTGCGCCAAGCCATGGCTAGGTGGGTTAGCCGAGCCATTAAATATAGGCTCTGTCCAATTCTTGAGACTGCTCGACAACGTGGTCAGACCGTTGATCTTCAAGACTTGCTACTTCGGCTCACTTTTGATAACATTTGCGGCTTGGCTTTCGGAAAGGACCCGCAGACATTGTCGCCAGAGCTGCCGGAGAACGGGTTTGCTGTGTCGTTTGACCGAGCTACTGAAGCCACTTTGCAACGGTTCATTTTGCCTGAGGTAGTTTGGAAGTTGAAGAAATGGCTTCGGCTTGGGATGGAAGTTGGCTTGAGCGAAAGTCTAGAGCAAATAGACAACTACTTATCTGACATCATTAAAACACGTAAACTAGAGTTAGCAAGTCAACAGAAAGAGGACTTCACTGGAAACCCTCATGATGATTTGTTATCCAGATTTATGAAGAAAAAAGAATCATATTCAGACAAGTTCCTTCAACAGGTGGCATTGAACTTCATTCTAGCTGGACGTGACACGTCATCAGTTGCATTAAGCTGGTTTTTCTGGTTAGTGTCTCGTCACCCTGACGTAGAAGAGAAAATTATCCTCGAAATATGTAATGTCTTAATGGAGACACGCGGGGACGATGTTTCAAAATGGCTAGATGAGCCATTAATGTTCGAGGAAGTCGACCGATTAATCTATCTCAGAGCAGCATTATCGGAGACCCTGAGACTTTATCCTTCAGTACCACAAGACTCCAAACATGTCATCTCTGATGACACATTACCAAATGGTGTTTATGTTCCGGCGGGATCATTGGTGACATACTCGATATATGCAATTGGTCGAATGAAATTCATTTGGGGAGAGGATTGCTTAGAGTTTAAACCAGAGAGGTGGTTATCATCGGATGGTAAGAGTTTTAAAGTGAAAGATTCATATAAATTTGTCGCATTTAATGCAGGCCCAAGAATATGTCTAGGCAAAGATTTAGCATATTTGCAGATGAAATCGATCGCAGCTGCGGTTTTGCTACGCCACCACTTGGTCATGGCGCCGGGGCATGTGGTGGAGCAAAAGATGTCATTGACACTGTTTATGAAGCATGGGCTAAAGGTAAAAGTGAAGGGTAGAGAGCTAAGTCCTATAATAGAAATGGTGAAAAAGAGAAAAATGGAAACAGTTTAAAGTAATTTAATTTATCAACGGGGCAATTAATAAGTTGGTGAGAGTTTGAAATTGGTGGATATACATATGAAATAATTGGTATTATGATATGATAAGCACTTTACAATAGGAGAAATGAAAATAATGCACAAGTTATTTATAGTTGAACAATGACTCCTATCTGTCATATTTTCAGGTTTTAATTACTAGTTATAGTTTATACAATATATAAATGACACTTATATATGATTTTATACAAATACATAATGATTTTTTAGATTTTTTTTGTTTCTTGTCAACTTTATGATATATCTCATCACAAGAATACAGTTTATTAGAAAAATCGTGTCATGTAACAATTAAATAGTTGTTTGACACTTATATATGATTTTATACGAATACATAATCACATTTATCATGATATTGATTTCGTAGATTTTTTTATTTCATGATATATCTCATCATAAGAATACATTTTATTAGAAAAATCGTGTTGCAAAAAATTCAAAAATTATAATCACAGATTGATGTAACAATTAAATAATTGTTTGAAATTCTGACGAACGTATATCTATTAGAAAAGTTCAATAATTTTGAGATTTGAGATATATTTTGACTACAATTTTTTGGATATCCATACTAAGTGAGCTTGACCCAAGCATACTTATTTTTTTTGTAGAAATATTTTCCTTCACGCACGGTTATTATTTTTTGTATTATTGTTAGTAATTCATTTGCATTCTTATGAGTTTTTTTTTTCAAAAATAAAATTACTATACAAATCATTATATGTATACTAAAAAAAGTAAAACAAGGCAAACAATATTGTTGTACGGTGTTTATTATTTTGTTGGTTCGTGTGACATGCTGTATAGTGTAAATTATATCAACTTGGTAGAAAAGTCTGTTGACTTTTTTTAATAACGAATTAAATGGTTCAAATAAATGTTTAATAAACTAATAATGAGATTGATCATTGTGAAATTTGTATACATTCATATCTAGCAATTTTGTACAATTTATTTCGGATTTTATCTACCTATTTCATAAGAAGCATATAATTTATGATGTTTTTCATGTTTATTTTGTTTATGGTAAAGTAATGATAATCTTATTATGATAGAAAATCATCATAGAATTTCACATAATTCAAGTACAATTAAATTTTGCACGCAATTTATTTATTACAAAATTGTATTATCCTTTAACTAGTTTATTTTATATAAATTGGTTTTTAAGAAGTTTTGAAATACAAAGGAAATAACCTATGCCTCGTGCTCCACCTTCCCGTATTAAGGATGAGATGTGACCACCAAATTATCACTTGGCATTTTTTTTGTGTATTATTATTTATTACTCATCCTAGTTTGATAGAGAAATTTGAGCTATTCCCGGATTAAATTTTTTAGGTAAGTATTGCAGTTAAAATTATATTTATAGTTTTCTTATATACCCTCATTAGATATCTTGATAATTTTTTAAGAAAAAATGTACTATAATATGATTGGTTTAAGATTTATTTATAAATTTTTTCTAAATAAGTTTATTTCGTATCTTCTATGAGATGAATTCTTTTGCCCAATTTGTACCACAGGAGTAATTCTTAAATTTTGTTTCTCATTAGAGTTAGAAATTATTTCTGGTAGAGACAATTAGACATTGAATCGTCCAAGATTCATAGGGTAATAAAAAAAATACAATTCAAGTTTGTATACATCCGTGGACATTGTGATCAAATGGTAGATTTTCTAAAAAATACTATAAAATAATCCCTTTAATTTTATTTTATTATAGTCCACATGCCATATTAATTGTCATTTTTTATCTTATACTTTCTTGCAAGAAATTATAAACTAATCATCAACATTATATTAAAAAAATTCCGCTATAGCAATCAGCGTTAGGAAAAAAGAAGAAGTAACATGATAGTCATTAATATTAAATGTTGATATCACTTGAGTGGGACGTGTATAATTCCCTTATTTACTACTTCCCACCTCATTACTAGAGTCGATGACTAATTTCTTTTGTTTTTTTTTTTATCTTTGTCGTTCTGAAAAAATTACCATTCTGAGTGGAGATCCCATCTCGATGGATGGAGGTTTTGTACTAGCTTAAATATTGATACGGAACAAATTTATTTTATGAAACTTTACTTCGATTAGCATAAATTTTTTGGTCGAACAGTTCCACGACAACTCTATAAAACGTCAAATAATCATTAATATTCAATAACCGCATATCTTAGAATTGATTTTTTTTGTTTTTGCATTTATGTATTTTAGTGGGGAACTAAGCGGGTAATGGGGACACAAATTTCCTGAAACCTTAATGGAGATGAAGACGAGATATATTTTTTCCCTAAAATCTTACTAGGGATTGTGATGAGAATTGCATTCCCCGCTCCATTAAACCCTACTTTCAACCCTCTCGGTTGATGAACCCTTATGAATCACTTTGGTAAATTGATTATAATTAATTATGTCTTAAACCACGAAAGCACTTCTGATCAACTAAAATCTTGCACTTGACGTGATTATATTGACCTCAAATAAAACCATACTTAGCTCTATGTTTGAGCAAGAAACCTAAAAACTGAACTGAATTAGATTGAGAACTGTCCTCGTGTTTATTGTTTCATGGTTCATGCTTTTGTGGGAGGAAGTGTAATTTTTGATTTGTTTTAATAAAATAATGGGAAATACAACTAAATACGTAAAAAAACTAAATTTATTTTGCTTTACATGCAAAAAAATCATATTTATACTTTTTTACATAAAAAAGACTTTTGTTGTTTTTGTTTTTGTATTAAAAAGGTTTCATATTTAAGTTTTACATACATGTTCTTATACTAGTTTTTCGTACATTTTTATGAAATAAGAGTGGTATAAAGCATCTATACAACTTATTTTTCATTAATTTCGCAACTATTTTTAAAATACCTGCAAAAATATCTTTCAAAGTCCTTATACCCAAATTTCTTACTACCTTTCATGAAAATCTTATACATGGTATACAAGCTCTTATACCATGAGATGAAGGCTTTGTACTTGTATAAGATGATTTTCATCAATGACGTGGTATTTATCACAAGTAACTTGTACATGATACACAGTAAAATTTCAAAGCTGAAACACAATCTATCAATCAACATCCCAACATTATGTCTCAATTGACTCACTACACTACGGGTTGTAAATTCAAGCCACCATAAATCAGAATAATGTGGATTCAGTTACAAAAGGCAAAGTTGGAACAAGAACAAGATCGGATTCTCCAGGTATGCACCGTTGAATATTGTTGAACCACTAAAATCAGATTCTATCATGTCAATATATATGAAATTGGCTCTTCTGTGTAAGCCATAAACACATTAGTTCAGAAAATAGGGTTTTAAATTATATTGGCTGCTCATTTTCTCGCTAAAGGAGCGGATTACTCGATGAATAGGAAGACTTGAATTAAGTATTGTATACCGTTAATTAAAGATATACTAATTTTTTCTGAATAATCATCCTTCGTTAAAAAGAAAATCCAAACTCATGCGCATTTTTCTTGTATTTCCTTGAGTTGCTTGAATATAATTGGGTGTTCAATGTATACTTGCAATTAAAGTTGAAGGCTTAAAGTTCCATTAATGAAGTCGAGGTTCCCACTTTAATTATGAGCTTTGTTGTCATAATCAACCGAGCTTTGCTTTCAAGTTTGATGCTTAATCATTTTCCTAACTTTGCTTTTATTTTTTTTAATATTAAATTAATCAAATTGTTTTTTATATTCACTAAAGAAATTCCAATTATAGTACGCATGATTATATTTCACTCATTTAAACTAAAACGTATAGTAAATTTTGACATTATGCTTAATATATCATTTAATTTAATCCACTTAATTTTTCTCAGGAAATTTGAATTTTTGAAAAGTATAATTTCTTTCTTTTTAACATGTAATTGATGTATTATTTGTTGACATATTCATTGGCGGGCTTGGTTTTCATTAAAAAGTATCAACTCAAATCTAGCTTAACCTACATTTTAAAATTTTGGGATCTAGCGGAGTTTTGGTCGAGCTTCATAGGTTATTCTCAAGCCCTGTCCATGATTCACACTAAATTTTCGTTTAAATTTTTTATGAACTAAATATATATGGAATAAGTTTTTTATATAATTGCGTATAAATCATACATATATAACTGCATTCTCGAATTGAAATATTTATATCATACTATGAATTATTTTATTTAACATTAAAAATAAAACATGTTAAAATATAAAATTGCAAAATAATTATTAAATATAATATATAAATATATATTATATAAAAAAATTATTCGTTGGGCAAGGTTCGATGATTTACACAAGAACCAAGTGCGACCAATTTCGGACTTTCACAGGCTCGGATACGGGTAAGGATTTATTTGAAAATGAGTGTCCAAGCATAATTAATAAATACGGGTTTATATCAGAATGACGGGTGCGTCAACCCATGAACAACTATAATAATTATTTGTATGACATTTCATAAACTTGTAGCAATGTACCTTCAAATCAATAAACTTGTAGCAATTTTACCTTCAAATTTATCTTTAGTTAAATAGGTCAATATGTTCAGTTTAAGGAAAAACTATATTTGAATGATAATAATTAACAATAAATATAGAATAGGATTTTTCTTCAACAAATAAGTTTAAGATAACGGTAAAAGATAATTTCATAATTATAATAAACAGCGTTAGGCCACCATCCTTAGAAGACAAAAAAACGAATTTTTATGATTTAATAAATTTTTAAACAGAAAATCGTTATTTTAATTATGTAATTTGGAACTAATCACCTTACTAAAAAATATGACAAGTGCAAATACAAGCTACAAATTTGCAATACTTTTCATTAACGGAAAATGTGCATGTATGTTTTTCTTCGTGAGTTACAATATTTATAAAGAAATTTAATTATACTAAGAATAAATTAATTTTTTTTGGGTCAAATTTCGACTAGATTTCAGCAGACAAATTTTAAACATGCTATTTCTAGGTTGGAAGCTCATAATTAATATTTTCATATTTTTTTAAAAAATTATAAAATATTTTTATCGATTTTGTTAACTGTGATGTTAAATAAACAACTCTATAATGCTTGATTTACACTAATTTTAATTTATAAACTAACTTTCGATTATTACTTTAAGTATCATCAAAATCAATCTCCTGAATAATGATATATACGTTACATTAAATCGTAAAATAAAATTAGACGATATTACATTGACCCAAGCAAACGCTGCTTGAAAACCTAAAATTGTTACTTATATTATTGCTCGGAATTGAAAAAATATTGTTGAATACCTTGTAAAAATGCGAAATAGAAATACACATGCTTAAATTGAATATTAATTTTAGAAATATAAGATTAAAAAAGGGTATTACTATACACCGCCCAGTTTTACTTCGCGCCGCCCGTATTTTTTCTTATACGTACCAAATACGCCCTTAACATTATTTTTTTATTTTTTTTAAAAAAAAAAAACGGGCACGGGCGGACTGGATTTCCGCCCGTGCCATGCACAAGCGGACTACATGTCCGCTTGTGCATAAGCACTAGCGGACATGTAGTCCGCTTGTGCATGGC
>CAOJBI011147153.1:0-11433 GCA_948277035.1 Euphorbia corollata | reverse complement strand
TATTCGGATTTTTACGAAAGAGTAGAGTTTTTCGAGTGGAAATGATCCAACGGTCAACGCTAGATGCTGAAGCATCTAGCCCCACCCTATCGGAGCCTAGTTCGGCCGTTTAGGCCCTCAATTTTGCTTTTTAATGATTTTAGGGACTGTTCTTGATTTCTTATCGCTTCGCTGAATCGTGTCTTTTGACCGAATTTCCGAGCTGAAAAATCGAGTATTCACAGTTGGTAATTTCTAAATTCACAATTTTGTTTGATTAGAACTTTTGAATTTATGTTTTAAATGATAACAATCAATGATATTGATATGTTTTTATAAGATGTGTATTTGATTTTGCATTTTCCTTTTTTAGCTCATATGGTAGTTTTTTAAATTCGCAATTTATTTGATTAGAGTTTTTGAATTTCTATTTTAAATGATAATAATAAAAAATATTTATTTGTTTTCATTAGATATGTATTTGATTTTGCATTCTCATTTTTTAGCTCATACGGTATGTTTTTGGTACAAACATAAACTTGGTGGATTAAGTAAACTTCCGGTGAAATATAATATCACTACCAGATATCGAACATTTGAAATAAAGTTTTTGAAATTATATGGTAGAATGTTAGTATATTTATGAAATATAGTGAAAACTCGGTACAAACATAAGGTTGGTGGATTGAATATACTTTCAATGAAATATAAGATTTATACTATGTTATTACCATATATCGAACAATTGGAAAAAAGTTTGTGAATATATCTGGTAGGTATCTAGTATATTTATGAAATATAGTAAAAATCTAGTATAAACATAAACTCGGGGAATTAAATAAACTTCCAACGGAATATAAGAATTCTACCAGGTTCATAATAGATATCGAATAGTTGGAGATAATATATCACAATAGATAGCGTTTTGAAGATAGAAATGAGTTGAACAAAAAATTTTAAATCTGCATGTCAGAAAAATAAATTGTTTAGAAGATAATAATAAAATACTAAGAAACACATGTATATACAAGAAAGAAAAATGAAAAAGAGGAATTAAGAATAAAATCAGAACAGTTATTTATGACCCAAGAGCTGAAATTATTTCTAAATTTCAGCTTATTCAAAGAATATATTAATTTCGTTTGTTTTAAATATTATGAGAATTGATAATGAATATGAATTGGCCTAATATATAGTTTATCTTTTAAACTTGTCTCCAAAAATTAAGTACCCCTAAATTCGTAAAAATACCCGGTTACCTCCTCAACTTGTAAAAAAATATCAATATACCCCCCTAGATGTCACGTGTCACATTCTGATTGGTTTGACTTTTTAAATTTTTCATTTTTCACTATTCACCAGAAATTGACACGTGGTAATTACAGGGTAAATTGATGTTTTTTTTACAAATTAAGGGAGTTAATCGGTGCATTTTTACAAATTTAAAGAGTAACCGAATACTTTTCAAAATTCAGGAAAACACTTAATTTATGATAAGAAGTTTATGGGATAAATCATATATTCTGTCATATGAATTAGGTACCCATTAATCAATTGGAATAATTTTGGCATCAGTGGACATGGACACATCGAAGCTGCAGCACAATGCCCACTTCGACTACCTTCCACATTCGACATTCGAGTGCGCTCCATCATTACATGTGTAGTTATTAGTTAGTGGTTCACTTGTAAATAGACACATAAATGTCACTGCGCTCACTCGGCGCCACCTCTTCTCTCTCCTTCAATTCCTTCCGTCTTCTCCTTCTGCCCTTCCCTTTAACTCCGCCTTCTTCCTTTTCCTTTCATCTACGGATCACTACTTCTGCCATGTCTCAACGTCCTAATTTCCAGGGCGGCCGCCGCGGTGCTGGTGGAGGCCGAGGCGGACGAGGGGGACGCGGTGGCGGTCGTGGTGAGCAGCGATGGTGGGATCCTGTTTGGCGAGCGGAGCGTTTGAGACAGCAAGCCGCTGAGGTACTTGTTTGTATCGATTTTGCTTATGCCCATTAGTTGAGGTCACTACATTTATGTTTTAGGGTTGGGGTTTATTGCTGTTTATTTGTAGAGTTGCATGAATTTGATGTCAGGTAAAACTCTGTTCTAGAATTTGGACAATCAATCTTCTTTGAATGCGGGGAAAAAGTCGAGCTCTAAATTCTAGAGATAATGAATTTTATTTCTAGAGTAATTTCTGCTGTAGTGCAATTGGGAGAATTTCCTGTTGAAACTGAATGATGGAAGCTTAATGAATTTTATCTGCTTTCTATGATATAGGAATATGAAGCACGTTCAACATTAACTAAACTTTATGTTTTCTTTATTTACATCTAGAATTCAGGATTCATTTCCTTTTATTGGCAATTTTTTAAAAATTACACGGGAATTATGATTTTCTTTTGTTTTTAATTTTATTTTCATATTTTTTTGCATGCTTCTCCTCTTAGATGGAAGTTCTTGATGAGAATGAATGGTGGAATAAGATGGAGCAAATGAAGAATGGACCAGAGCAGGAAATAATATTCAAGCGTAACTATAGTCGTGCCGATCAGCAAACCCTTGCTGACATGTCTTATCAATTAGGACTACACTTGTAAGTGCTTTTTAACTAGCTACTGTTTAAGTCATTTTATCTGGACTTTTAACAATTGGCATCGTAGTAGTTAAAGGCGCGTCTAAGCTCCAAGGTGCAACCTTGCGCCTTTAGTGTTTCTAGGTTTAATGTTGTGCCTTGAGTGTGCCAAGGCGGCTCCTAGGCTCAAGGCGCGGCCTTGCGCCTTGAGTGCGCCTCGGCGCCTTGACTGCTATTTTTGGCATTATGGAAATAATCTAATTATGCATGCAATAGAGAGGCAAAGTTTCAGAGACAGTTTTATTAATATGCATATCATGAAATTCATCTGTTGAAATAGTCTCCAGGCCTTGTATATAATTTCAAGTATAATTCACGAATAAGGATATCTAGTTGATTCTCGGTACTGCTTTGTACCATAAGCTTGACAGTATCTTGTTAATTGATACCTAATTTTTTATGTTGGGGTCTCATCTTACATTTGATTCTAATGATTCTGTGTTTGTGGAAAGGAAGTCATGCTTATAATAAAGGTAAGACACTCGTGGTTAGCAAAGTTCCATTGCCAGATTATAGGGTTGATCTTGATGAGCGTCATGGATCCACAAAGCAAGAGGTAAGGATATGCAACCATATATAGTTTGAATGTCATCTTTGGTATGGAATACTCTTATTTTGATATTTATGCAGATCCAAATGTCCAGTGAAACTGAGAGAAGAGTTGGTAATCTTTTGAATAGCACACAAAGAGCAGCACCTGCAAATACTTCTGTTGCAACATCCAGGCAAGAAAACAAACAATCAACTGCTGATCCAAGGACAAAGAAGTCTGTCTCAATATTGGAGCCAGATTCTGCGAAGGAAAAGCTCAATGTTGAATTAAAGCAGAAGCAGGATAAAATAATGGTAATTTGCATTTTCTTCTTGTTTCCATGCCGATCTATGTTTGACTATCTATATTCACTATACAACCTGGATCATTATGGCGGCAGCTTGTCTGATGCTTGAAGTGTTTCCTGGCTCTTATTTCTTTCAGGAAGATAATAGCATGAAAGCAATGAAGTCTTTTAGGGAGATGCTCCCTGCTTTTAAAGTGAAAGAGGAGTTTCTGAAAGCTGTAGCCGAAAACCAGGTTGGAATCATTGCTTACATCAAAGCTGTGGCTATGTTTAACGTTTCTTACCAATAGGGATTTTTCCGGGGATTAATAATCAAGAGAATATGAAATTTTGGCCTTAAATTGTCCCTGTGGAATTTTTAGAAGTGTAAACATAAAATTAAAATTGCCTCCAACAAATATCTCAGATTTTTCACCACCCAATTCCTTGATTTTAGCAGTTTCTTAAATGATGAAGCTTAGAAAAGACTTGCAAACTTATCATATTGCCCCTGCTATTCTGCTGTTTCAGTAACATCAGTTCATTTATATCCATTTAAACGAAGTTCTTGGTATAGATCTGGAAATTCAATTGTTGTAATAAGCTTATTAATTTTCATCTATTCTGATATGAAACGTCTTTTTTTTATTTTGTCTTTTTTGCATTGATGCATGCATGGATTCAAGGTAATGCCAAATATGAAAATATATTGATTGTCCTGGATACTTTAATACCTGGGCTTCTGTTTGATCATGCCCATTCTTATTCATATTAGTTTTATGCATTTGATGCATTAGTAGGTATTATTTTAATTCTGAAGAAAAGAATTTTATGGGGAAAGACCACATTGATATATTTTTTCTTATTGATGCGATAAATTACTTTTCCTCGATGCTTAAGTAAAATTACAGATTGTTGTTGGATACAGAGAAGTAGCATATCCCCCTTGACATTTGATTGGATCAGTTATATTGATGTTTTCCCTTCTAAAATACTCTTCCTTGCCTGTCCACTGCAATTGGATTGTCATTGGAACTTCTTATTGAAATTTGTTGAGGAGTAATTGTTGCTTATGAGATTCTACTTACTTTTTGCTGATTCTCAAATTTTAGGTTCTAGTCATTTCAGGAGAGACAGGTTGTGGTAAAACAACACAGCTTCCTCAATATATATTAGAAGAGGAAATAGCACACCTTCGTGGAGCTGATTGCAACATTGTATGCACACAACCACGTCGCATATCTGCAATTTCTGTCGCAGCAAGAATATCATGTGAAAGGGGTGAAAATCTCGGTGAAACTGTTGGTTATCAGATTCGCCTGGAAGCAAAGCGTTCTGAAAAAACTCGTCTCTTGTTTTGCACCACAGGTGTTCTGCTTCGGCAGCTGGTAACTGTTCTTGTCAAATTTTCTAATTGGGCTCGTGGTTAGCCTAGTGTAATGTTCATATGTACCTATGTGGTGGTTTTTTGTTCATGCTTAGCCTTTAATATCCTAGATCGATGTTTGCATTTTCACCTTATCAATTTGGTTTCATTTGGTTTCTGATGAAACTTCGGTTGGGTGACTTGTGAATTTGTAAGTGCATGTTGCTTGTGAAATTCTAGAGTTCTAAGTTCTCTGGTTGCTTAATTATTTCTTACTTCGCATTTTAGTTTTGCTTGCTTCTGATTTTTCTTTCTGTACATTTCCTGAATCACAGGTTCAAGATCCCAATTTAACAGGTGTGAGCCATTTGTTAGTGGATGAAATTCATGAAAGGGGTATGAATGAGGATTTTCTATTAATCATTTTACGTGATCTTCTTCCTCGTCGCCCTGATTTACGTCTTGTTCTAATGAGTGCAACTATTAATGCCAACCTGTTTTCCGACTACTTTGGAAAGGCTCCTACTCTTCATATACCGGTATTTTCATCATTGTGGCTGTAATTTCTATGGACTATTTTTTTATGTGATGGGTCACATTTTTTACTTTTTTACTTCTTAAAGCAAATTCTTATCTTTTCAGGGATTAACTTTTCCTGTAGTTGAATTATTCCTGGAAGACGTACTGGAGAAATCTCGTTATAGAATCCAATCAGATTCTGACAACTTTCAGGCAAACTCTAGAAGGAGAAAAAGAAGGGAGCCCGAGTCCAAGAAAGATGCTCTAACTGAATTATTTGAAGTATGCTCTAGTTTTCTTAACTTGAATACTTATGTATCTGTTTACATTTTTTTTCCTTCTAGTGAATGTTTTAAAGTGCCTTAAGTGATTTTATGCATTTTATATGGAGTTTGGTTAAATTCATAAACTACATACTCAACTGATAACTGTGATAGTTTAACTGTCAGCTTGGTGATTATGTGCAATATCCCGCGTACACAATAGTTTGTCTGGTACTTCAATTGAGAATTTTCTCATTACGTTTTTTAAAATCGTTTTTATTGCATCTTAAAACTGAGTCTTTTCATGACCTTAAACTAGAACTAATGAAGGAACAGTAAACATTCACTAATGATCTCTACTGCTGTATGCTTGCATGGTAAAAACCAAATTTGCGACTTCAAATCTTCAATTGTCTTCAACATGTATCGTACCTTAATAAACAGTCCAATTAATTTACATTTACAATTTGATGACAAGGCATCAATTTGAGTCTAGCGCCCATGTCATGCATTTGAGTTTATTGCATTCAGAGTATAAACTCCTTTTTAGGTAATTGCATACTGTGTTTATGTTTGTTGATGTTTTTTAGTGACAGCTCTCTTGATGAATCTGCTATTAATATGGTACACGAAATTTTACATGTTGAAGACCTATCCTTGATTCATTTTAATATTCACTAGAGTATCTCTTGTGCAGGATGTCGATATTGATTCTGAATACAAGAGTTATAGTGCCTCCACTCGACTTTCTCTTGAAGCTTGGTCGGGTTCACAGCTCGACCTGGGTCTGGTTTGTACCTTGAGAAATCAATTTATTCAATGGCTATACACTCTCTCTTAAAAGGAATTGTCTATATATTCAAAATTGATGAGTCTTTTTTATTGATTGTTTTCCTATTATTATGCTGTTGCTTAATGTTGTATGGATTATCTGCCATATTATCATGTACATTGCATCAACTGTGACATTATTCATCTACAGTTACAATATTATTGTTGCTCGATATTTAAGGGTAGCCTTTGGGATATTCAATTGCCTTTGGTGCTTGTTTTGTAGGTGGAAGCGACAATTGAATTTATTTGTCGCCATGAAGGTGCTGGTGCAATCCTTGTTTTTCTTACAGGCTGGGATGAGATTTCAAAGTTACTTGATAAGATAAAAGGAAACAGACTTCTTGGTGAAGAGACTAGATTTTTAGTCCTTCCTCTGCATGGTTCTATGCCAACCATCAATCAGCGAGAAATATTTGACCGTCCTCCCCCTAACAAACGGTAAGTAAGTTCATACCTAATTGTTCTCATTTGATCTCCTGGGTTATACATGGAAAATAGTCATTTGTTCTCCTTGAGGTTGACTATTTCTCTACGTAATAAGCTAGATTTTGGTTTTGTTGCCTCTGTTTGAGGATCATTTTAGCTGATGGCTAGTCAAGGTCAATAAAAATAAATGCTTTATACTGCCTCCCTATTTAAATAACTGTCACTTTTAAGGTTGTTTGTCAATACCAATATCACATTAATCGTGACAATAACAATACTTATTTACCCATATGACTTTTGATCATTCGATACTTTATTCTTTTTGTCATTTTCGATGTGCATTAAAAAATAAGGGTAAAATGGACAAGATGTGCATTGAAATCCTAAAATGACATTTAAAAAAAATTTCAGAGACCCTAAAAAGACAGTTATTAAGAAAGGAGTATATACTTAGTGAATCACTTGAATTTGCCTTTTGTTTTCAGGCTATATGTTCTGCCTCTCTTTATCCTTATTCCGAATCACTTGTATTTGCTTTTTTTAATCTTTTTTGAAGAAAAATTGTTCTTGCAACAAATATTGCTGAAAGTAGCATCACTATAGATGACGTTGTATATGTTGTGGATTGTGGGAAGGCAAAGGAAACCAGTTATGATGCTTTAAACAAGCTAGCTTGTCTACTACCATCGTGGATCTCAAAGGCTTCAGCGCACCAGGTATTTATTTAGGCTTCTCCCCCTTTTTAATGTGAAGATTGGAAGCTAAAATAACCTTTCAGACTCAATAAAATATGCTCTGAATTTGTGAAAATACAGAGACGGGGTCGTGCAGGCCGTGTACAACCAGGAGTTTGTTATAGATTATATCCAAAAATTATTTATGATGCAATGCTTCAGTATCAATTACCTGAAATACTCCGAACACCTCTGCAAGAACTATGCTTGCACATTAAAACTTTGCAGCTTGGACCTGTTGCATCATTTTTGGCTAAGGCACTTCAGCCACCTGATCCTCTTTCTGTTCAAAATGCCATTGATCTACTAAAAACTGTTGGGGCTTTGGACGATAATGAAGAACTTACTCCACTTGGTATTGTGCCATTTGAATAGTACTCATTTATATTTGGCTCTTTGGTGTATTTTGTGTACTAAGCGAATAAACTCAACAGGTCGTCACCTTTGTACTCTACCCCTGGACCCAAATATTGGAAAGATGCTTCTCATGGGGTGCATATTTCAGTGCCTAAATCCTGCCTTAACAATTGCAGCTGCTCTTGCACATCGTAACCCATTTGTTCTTCCAATAGATAGGAAAAATGAGGCAGATGCTGCAAAGGGTTCCTTTGCTGGTGATTCTTGCAGGTTTGTTGTTTTATCTTGCAATTGTGCTTCATTTTGGAAGTATTGCATGCGTAGAAAATAGAAATGACTGCATTGCTAAAATTATATATTTGTTATTTGATGCAGTGACTATATTGCAGTAGTCAAAGCTTTTGAAGGGTATAGGGAAGCAAAATATAACCGGAACGAACGATCATTTTGTTGGGAGAACTTTTTATCCCCAACAACTTTGCAGATGATGGAAGATATGAGAGAGCAGTTTCTAGAACTTCTATCAAACATTGGTTTCGTTGACAAATCCAGGGGTGCTAGTGTAAGATACTACCCTTGTAACTCAATTGGGGATTACAAGTGCTTTGCCATGCTATCTGTTAACATTAGTTTTGATCGTCACAATCTGCATCATCATTTTGTTGCAGTTTCACCTGTAACATATGCTATACATCTGAACTAGGAAAATTGATTTATTTAGCATGCTCTATGTAGGCCTACAACCAATACAGCAATGACTTGGAGATGGTATCAGCAATTCTTTGTGCTGGACTTTACCCGAATGTTGTGCAGTGCAAAAGAAGAGGAAAACGCACGGCACTGTACACTAAAGAAGTGGGAAAAGTCGACATCCATCCAGCATCTGTAAATGCTGGAGTTCATCTATTTCCCCTACCTTACATGGTTTACAGTGAGAAGGTGAAAACTACTGGTATTTATATCAGAGACTCGACTAACATATCAGATTATGCTCTACTTCTGTTTGGTGGTAAGCTCATTCCTAGTAAGAACGGGGAAGGTATTGAGATGCTTGGAGGTTACCTTCATTTCTCTGCGTCAAAGAATGTATTAGAATTGATACGGGTAAGTTTGGCCTCTCTTTTAGTCCAGCTCTTGATGTTATAGCTGTCTCTTGTTTTCATTTTTGTTTAATGTGACACTTGTAAAAATATAGAAGCACCTCAAAGATGTTATAGAAACTGTATTTTAAATGACTTTTGTAGAAATTGAGAGCTGAGCTAGATAAACTCCTAAGGAGGAAGATTGAGGAGCCAGGTTTGGACATCTCTTTGGAGGGTAAGGGAGTTGTTTCTGCCGTGGTTGAATTGCTGCACAGTTACAATGCACGTTATTGAAATTTTGAAGTTCTTTAGGATTAGGACCGACTAATATCCTTCAGTAAAGGTTTCTGTTATTTATGCCCTTAATGGCCATGATGTGTAATCCAGTCGACTTTCACGAAACAAAGGTTAGGGAGAGTGTTTAAGATATCTATTCTCTATGATTTTTTCCATTGACAAATGCTCGACTTTGATGCCAGAATGGCAGAATGCCAGAATAAAATAAAACCCATATTTCGCTTAATGAGTTAATTGGATCTGAATGATGCTCTAATAAAGGCTCAACTTTAATTATCAACTGCAATTCCATCACATTTCAACCCAATAAAATACACTGGGGGATGGATTTTACTTTTAACCACAGCATGCATGCTTGTATCTCAATAAGCGCACATCATTCATTTAAATAGTCACCTGCCGTCATTTATGCTGGTAGTTATGGAGGATACCTCCATGAAATCAGTTTGTGACAGATTTGATGGAGATTCTGAATCATGAGTAGCAACTGGAAGCTGGGGCAGTGGGGCTTCGAAGCAAAGAGCCTTGATCACTTGTTCTGATTGAAGCCTTTCATCAGCTTTTGGGAGACTACACCATAATCCCACCTTCAACAAGCATTCCATTTCTTCCCTGTTGAAGTTTGTGCTTAATTGTTCATCAGCTGCATCAATCACGTTCCCTGCCTGGTAGAGCTTCCAAACCCATTTCACCAGTGGAATATGCACTTCTCCATCCTCGACAGTCCTCCTTCCACAAGCGATTTCCAAAGCCACAATGCCGAAACTATACATGTCTGATTCTTTTGTGGCCTTCCCTCCATAAGCGTATTCCGGGGCTATATAACCCATCGTACCTACTACCGCTGTTGTTTGACTCCTGAATTGTGGATCAACAAGCTTCGCAACCCCAAAATCCCCGAGTTTAACACCAAAATCAGTGTCTAGAAATATGTTCGCTGGTTTGACATCTCTATGAAGAACACACTGCTCTGCCTCTTCATGAAGATAGTGAAGCGCTGAAGCCAAACCTAATGCTATTTTGTATCGCAGCTGCCATGGAAGAGCTCTCTTTTTGCCGAAAAGGTGAGTATCAAGGCTGCCATTGGGCATGTAGGCACAAACTAGCAAGAATTGATCTCTCTGATGACACCATCCAATGAACTGAACCAAATTTCTGTGTATCAAACGGCTAATTACCTTAACTTCGTTTATGAACAGTTTCTCAGAATTGACACAGATTTTCTTGACAGCTACGAGGCAGCAAATGCCACTCAGGCTTCCTTTGTAAACATGTCCAGATGCTCCCTGGCCTAGCCTCATATCATCTGCAAACTTATTCGTTGCTCGCTCCAATTCTTCAAAAGTGAACCTTTTTGGAAAAGTACCTTGTTCAAGATCTTTATTCACCAAGGTATACTTTCCATATCTGTTTCTTGACACAATCTTGCTTCTATTCTTTGCTAGAATATACCCAATTCCTCCAGCAAGAACCAGAAGAGACAACCCAGCTACTCCAGTTAGTCCATGAGTTTTCTTGTTTGTGTTCTTTTGGTTTCTGTTTTCAGAATCTGTCAAGAAATCCAAATCAGAATTGAATTGCCATGAGTTAAGAGCAAAATTTTTCTCAAACAATGGTCCCGAAGAAGCAGAAAATCCAATTCTAACCCACTCGGGAAGAACCTCCTTGAGATCAATTATGTAAGAAACAATAGAATGTCCCTTGTAAACACGATCGGCCTCATAATTGCAAAACACGCTAAGATTTTTGGTAGTGGCATTGTAAGATATCCAAACATGACCTTCCTTGCTAATAGTTGACCTAAAATCCCATCTAACATACGCAGCTGAAAAAATGGAGCCATTGTTAATCCCAATATGACTAAAATGCGGATCAAACCAATCAGAAAAAGTATCAAACTCAACTAGAACAATCTGATTCTGATAAACAGTGGAATTAAACAGACCAAGATAAGGACCGGCAGAATTGGGGGGAATTGGATACGAAATTGGAGAAAGGAAGAAAGCGAAGCCATCGTTAAGTTTAAGATCAATATTATCGATGTAGAACCTGAAGTAGGTAGCGAAATTTGAGATTATACCAGAGTGATGAAGATGGAGGGGTTTTGCATAAGAAGCTTTTCCAAC
>CAOJBI011146573.1:0-10807 GCA_948277035.1 Euphorbia corollata | reverse complement strand
ATTTTTATACCATAATTCCTGGTAGAGCTGAACCAGGTGGCGACTCTGAGTTATTTAAATGAAGTTTAAAACCCTGTTTTTACTTCAAATCAAATTCTGTGATGATGTCTTCTCGCATAACAACCCAGGAGACATTTTTTTAGTGGAAACTTATCACAGAATATTTTTGCCACGAAATTGCAAGATCGGTTTTCTACAAACCAAATGTTTTAACATGACTACGCGCACGATCTCAAGATCAGGCAATTAAGCAATTTTTACACGCCTTCGTGGTTGGTGCCGAGCATCGTTCCGCCGGCTCCCGCGTCCGCGTTCCCGCCCGCTCACAACAGTATTGATCAATGCTATTGGTAAATGCTTATTCTGTTTCTTATTAATATTGGACTATTGTAGTATTGGTTGCCTATCTGCTATTGGTGTTATTATTTGCTATTGGTAATATTATTATTAGTTTTTGATCTGCTACTACTTATTTATCTATATTGGTTATTGATTGCTTATTTGCTACTAATCGTATATTTGGTATTGGTACTGGGTGCGAACTTGCTATTGACTTTGTGCTTTCACTAAATATTTTTAAAACTCCATTAGTTCAATTCACCCCCCTCTTGAACTACTTGCCTCATAAATAGGGATCAACAAGTGGTATCAGAGGCAGACTCCAATAGTATTAAGGTCCAACGATCTAGGAGTAAACGATTATTATTACTAGTTCAAGTGTGAGAAACGATACCTCATAAGTTCTTCTCAAAAGAATGAGTATTACTAGACATCCTCTGTTTTATGGTACAAATTATAGCTTTTGGAAAAACCGTATGCGTAATTTTACTCAAGCTAATAACTTTAGTACTTGGCGTGTGATTGAAAATGGCCCATTTAAACAAACTAAAATTGTAGATGGTGCTACTATTGTTAAAACAGATGATGAACTTACAGATGAAGATCTTAAGAAACTTCAAGTTAACGCATATGCTATTAACGTTTTACATTGTGCTTTGGATGCAACAGAATATAATAAGATTTCAGGATATGAATCCGCACAAGAAATATGGATGAAACTTGAAGTTACCTATGAAGGTACCAACCGTGTGAAAGAATGCAAGATCAACCAACACATGAGATTGTTCGAATTATTTGTGATGAAGGAAAGCGAAAGTGTTGCTGAAATGAACGCTAGATTCACCAACATTGTGAATGAACTAAAGCGACTTGGAAAAGACATACCCGAGGAAGACCAAGTGAAGAAAATCCTTAGAAGTCTACCCAAGAGTTGGGAAGCCAAGATGACTGCTATTGAAGAAGTCCAAGATCTTTCAACGTATAAATTTGATAAAATGATGGGATCTCTATTGACTCATGAAATTTCCATGACCAATTTCGAAGCAAAGGAAAAAGAAAAGCTGATGACAAAAGGCAAAAATCCATAGTATTGAAGGTGGATGATACTGATGATGAAAGCACTACTGATGATGAAGAAATGGCGTTATTCACCAGAAAATTGAAAAAGATGTTCAAGAAAGGTGGAAAACTATTTAATTACAAAAGAGGCTTACAAGAAAGGTGATTACTCTAAAGGAGACTTTTCAAAGAAAGATTCAAACAAGAATATCATGTGTTTTGAATGTCACCAAAGTGGGCATATCAAGTCAAACTGCCCCAAGCTCAACAAAGATAAGAGAAGTGGCATAAAGTCTATGGCTGCTACTTGGAGCGACAGTGGCCAAAGCTCAAAAAGTGAAAGAGATGTTGAAGTTGCAAACGTTTACTTCATGGATATTGAGACTACTGATTCAGATGACGATACTGGAGAAATAGCTACTGGAAGCCCAATACCTACTGGAGAGTCATATCCTTCTCTCGATATTGAGGTAATTCCAAATCCATTAAATAATGAAGAGCTTACTACTGTATTATATGAAATATCTTTGCTCTTAAAGAAAGCTTATGATAAGATTTAAGAAAGAAATTTGAGGATATTGAAGATGAAAAAGCTTCATTACATCTTGAAGTGAAGTGTCTACTGGAAAGTCATACTTTTCAGGAATGTTCGTTGAAATGTGCTATTGGACAAATTAATGAACTTATAAAAAGGTCGAAGAGTTTCAGTAATGATATTGAGCTATTAAAAGCCAGACCAACACTCTATCCAAAGTACTCCAATACCAGTTACAGGTATTATGGAAGAAACGATAGACAAAAGTCTTGAAATCCAGTATCATGTAATTATTGTGGAATGTTTGGGCATACTATGAATAAATGCAGAAACAAAAGGAAAGTCACTACTAGATACCTTGTTTGGAAACAAAGAGTACTGACACATTAGGACCCAAGGCTATTTGGGTTTCTAAGGTAAACTAGTTGTTTTGCAGGTTGGCCTGAGATGCGCGGAGGAATCAACTCTATGGTACATTGATGGAGCCTTTCGAAATAAAATGTTTTATGACTTTTGTGAAGCTCTTGGTATTGATCACAATTTCTCAGCATCACGAACTCCCCAACAGAATAATATTGTGGAAAGGAAAAAAGAACGCTTGTGGAAATGGCCAAGCCAATGTTGAAAGAGAACAAGCTCCCAAAGTACTTCTGGAGAGAAGCTGTCAACGCTGCTGTGAGCAGGCGGGGGGCTCGTGAGCGAGGCCGGCAGCGGGGACGCGTGCCTCGCGAAGTATGCGTTTCGATTGATTGCCTGATCTGGAGATCGTGCGCGCGGTCAACATTTAGTTCGCGGAAAACCGATTTTGTAATTGCATGGTAAAAATAATCTGTGATAGATTTTCACTGAAAAATTTCCCCTGGGTTGTTATACAAGAAGACATGATCACAGCTTTTGGTTTGAAGTAAAAACAAGGTTTAAAACATCATTTAATCAACAAAACTCAGAGTTGCCACCTGGTTCAGCTCTAACAGGAAATTAACGTATAAAAATTTATTTTTATAAATTTAAATACAGAGAGAGATTCTGGGTATGGGAAAAATAGTTACTTTTTTACCGTCGATTCAAGATATAAGATATTCCATGAATTTATTTTAAAATGAGAAAATACTTTCCTAAGTTCAATTTTTATTTTTACATAAAAAAAATTGACGAAACAATATAATAATTCATGTACAACAATTTATATATGTTAGCAAGTTAGTTGCAGTATTTAAATGTTAGTTGTTAGTAAGCACTTTCCCAGTGTTTGGGAATTTTGGCTTTTATTACATGGCTTTGTTACGAATTACAACAAATTACGATAAATAAACCACTACGAAACGTAGCGAATCCGCTAACAAATTATGGTGAATTGTGCGGGTAAATAAATTAATGTAAAGTAAATAATAAATTAAAACCATCACATAGCGTAGCGAGTCCGCTAACGGAATATGGTGAATATTGCTGGTAAATTAAGTATTGGAAAGTAAATACTGAAAAGTAAATGACTTGTAAAGTAACTACTGAAAAATAAATAAGTTAGGTTAATTATGTGATATTTTCCCACTTTCATAAGGAATTTTACCACGATTAATTTATTATGTCAGTTAGTTAGTTAGGTGAGTTAGCGATCCTCCATTTATAATGGAGATAAATGTACGTATAAATATATATATAATATATATAATTTAAGTAAATTAAACAACCACAAAATGAGATAAATGTCTCACGATATGGTAAAATAACAAATATAAATAATAAATATATATATATATATATATATATATATATATATATATATATATATTATATATATGTATATATTAATAATTAAATAAATATATAAATAATTAATATATATATATATATATATTTAAGCAGTTAAAATCTTTGTAGAATTGCCGAAATTAACCCGAAAAAGTAACCAAAAAATAATTTGATTTAGAAATCAAAACCCGAGTTTAAAAACTTAAATCGAAGTGAAAACCGAGTTGAAAACGATTTGAAATTGACGGAATAACAATAAAATCAATTTTTTTTTTTAAAAAAAAATTCTGTTTTTTTATAGCCCACCAAATCAGTAACTGGTCGATCGGCCAGTTACTCAAAAGGTAGTAACTGGCCGGTCGGCCAGTTACTTAGTGGGATGACTGTGTCATTCCACTAAGCGAGAGTGCTCGGCGATGCGTGCGCTTATGTCGCATTTTTCCGGGTCTTTTCGACCGATTTTGACCTAACTTTCAGGGCACTGATTCGGCCCAAATCGAACGACTCCGGACTTGGTTCGGACCGGAAATTTTCAGTGTTTGCGAAAAGTGATTTTTCAATTCGGTGTTTGCGAAAAGTGATTTTCCTAAATTTTGATTTCTGTGCACGATACGGCTCCATTTAGACTCTCAGAATTCCTGGATATGAAATAGGCATTGTGTCCTCATTGGGCTTTGACGGACCATGCTAACAGTTTGCCCCTCGTGTATATAAATTTCGAAAGTCGATAATTGGATATACCCGAAACAGCTGGAAAAAGATGCATGTGTGAATGTGTTAACATTTGTTTAAATCGACTTATTTTAGAACAAAATATTTTTTCCCTTCGATTTAAACAATGTTAATGCAATAATATTTTATGTGAAAATATATTTTACAACATGAGAATGCGATTTTTGAAAATATTTTTGTGCGTCTGAACGCAATTTTAGAAATATTTTATGCATGAGGATGCGGTTTTCGAAAATTAGTCACGGTCCGTCTATGCTTAAAATAAAACCGGAATTAACTTGATAGCAATAAAATGCAACAAACAACAAAGTTTTAAGGGAAAAATGGGTTATACCTATAGGTCAGATCCTGATCCGGATTGTAAATGAATGGGTATCCATTTTCAAAAGGATTTAAAATTGAATTCGGACCCGTGGGTCGTTGGATCTGGGTCGGATTGATTCATCAAAACGGGTAAGATTTGGATCCGGGTCGGATCATACCGTTGGATCAGTCCGTTGGATATAGGCTAGGCCAGTAAATGGCTGATCGACCATTTACTACCCTCATTATAAACTTGCAGAAGCTCGACAGAACACCCATTGGAGACACTTCTTCATCTTTCTTTTCAAATTTCACACAAAATCCGGCCACCCAAGCTTGATTTCTTGCATCTTTCAATTTCTTTCAATGATTTCACTTCTCTTTCTCCCTCTTTTTCAACTTTTACTCCAATTTTTCGAAGTTTCAATGTGGTTTAAACTTGATTGTATCGATTATCCCCTCTAGAGTTTTGACCCCGAACCGAGAGATGTTGACATTGATTGAGAGACAATTTCCATTCCTCACATCCGTTCGAATGATCAGTATCGACTTCCGGCTTTTTGGAGCTATTACGGGCTGGTGGAGACGATGGTTGGGCTTCCGGCCCCCTTTTAACGAGACGAATATCTTTCCCGGAATTATGTAAGTACTTAAATCTTCTTAACTCATGATTTTGATGTCAAAATTAGAGCTAGGATTGAGAAATGATCACATTTGCAAACTTTGGTATTTTTTTAGATTTTGTGAAATTCATTGAAATTGGGATGAAATTGCATGATATATGGACATTATATGATGTTATGATATGCTATATGTTGGTGCATTGTGATGAAAATCAAAAATTTTGAAGTGAAAATTTTGGATTTTAGGGAGATGAATACATTCGGCAAACTGGAACAAAATGCAAAATTTGTGTTCTGTCTTAGTAAATGGCCGGTCGACCATTTACTAGGCCGTTAGTAAGTGGCCGATCGCACATTTACTAGGTTTTCAGTAAGTGGTCGTTCGGCCATTTACTTGGCTTTCAGTAAGTGTTCGTTCGGCCATTTACTTAGACAAAATGCAAATCTTTAAAATTCTCATAATGCAAATGGGTGACGATTTCAGGTCACCAGATACCGTCCTACTAGTATTAGACATGCCCATGTCTGGTATAGAGCTCTTTCTACAGAGACTAGGGCTTTTGTTGATGGTACCTTTGTTGGCACTTTGTTGAGGAATGTCGAGCATAGCCGAAACTTAGGTTATCCTCGCTTAAAAAATTCCACCGCTTCCCCTCTTATAAACCGATGGTCTGATACCATTCACACCTTTCATCTTAGCTGTGGAGAGTTTACCATTACATCGGTCGATTTTTGTGCCATTACTGGACTACCTTTCCATGGGAATGTTATTCAGTTCAACTGTGCTTTAGAAATCCTTCCTTATGACCATGCGCTGATTGAAAGACTCATCGGCTATTCTGGAATTCATCGCCGCAATCGAGTTTCGTGTGATACTTTGATGAAATTTTGGATAAGTATAAATCAGTCTACAGGTTTAACTGTCCGTCAAGAGATACAGGCCTTCTTAGCTGCCATGCTTACCCACTATTTTTTCTTTACTGGGGATACAACTGTGAATTTGAGAATTCTTCCCAGTTTGATTGACTTGGAAAGCTTTAATGGGATGGCCTGGGGACGAGCAGGTCTTGGGCAATTATATTGGGCCCTTGATCAATGCGTAAGAAAGCAAATAACAGAATTTAAAGGATCCTTGGTTACTCTTGGGGTAAGAATAATTGAACTTCATTAATCATCATTTATTTTACCCTGTTTACCTTTGTTTTATCTTGTAGATTTGGTTCTTTTCAACCAATATTGCCAGGAACCCGTGGTTGGGGAGAACCAGAATTATTCCTACTTTTCCCAAATTTCCCCATTTTTTCCGAAAATAGGAGACCGCTGGTTGGAATCAAACCATGCACCACCTGCGTAGCCTTACTCATGCTCACGTAATTTTCATAGCCTTTTATAATTTGCAAATTTTTTTATGGAAAATCTTTTTGACTTGCTGTTTTATGCCTGTAGATCTTCCTGTCACCTTGGGGACCAGAGGAATCCTGGTCAGAGGCCATGACTCGCGCCCTCCCATTTATGCATAGCCGGTTTTTTATAAAGTTCCCTCAGTCGGTAGAGTGGTATCTTGGAGAGCGCATCATCGGTTGTGACTTACCAGTCAGCAGATGGTTAGTACCTCCACCCATCCCTTCCTGTGTACTCAGGCCTCACCTCGCTCTTGACCGTATTGTTTTACATGGAGATGGGGTTCCCCAAGTGCTTTATGGTCCCGAGGGTTTTTATTCCGAGTTTTGTGCAACTCAACTGCTGGGTTGGCCTCCAGTGGATGCCATTCCTGCAGATTTGTCCTTGGAGGAGGGAAATGATGAGGACAATGATGATGACATTGGTCCATCTAGAGGACGAGTAAAATTTTTGATCCTTCCTTTATCTGACTGCTAACATGATTTGGAATCTTAATTGTATCTTTCTTAATTTTCAGGAAAATCAGCGTGGTAGGAGGAAGAGAAGTAAAGTTGACACTCATGCTTCCGGGTCTTCTACCTTTGGGGCTCCAGCTCATGCAGCGATAAACCATCGAGTCTACAGAGGAGGTTCTCATTCAACAATGATGGTACACGACCAGAGTTTGCATCACCTCCTTATGACGATATGTGTATGAATGCATGAATGATATGAATGTTATGATATGCATGCATGCATGAAATTATTAACAATTTCTATGAAAATATTTCAGGATCGGATTCAGGCACTGAACGCCGAGATTCATCATCTGCAGAGAGGCGAGGGCTCAGGGGAGAGCCCCGCTCGTGGTGTTCCACCTCCCCTTTATTCCCCGTATTGGCGTCCTCCGGACCAGCAGCAGTAGACTTTATTTTATTTCCTGCTTTTAGGCATAGACCTTATTTCCCTCTGAAGAATTTATTTCCTTTTGAACAATTACTTTTCTCTCGGTCAGATGTGGGCCCAATTTTTGGTCGGTTTGTGAGGCCCGAACATTGCTTGTAGGATGATTTATTTTTTGCTGTAGGATTATTAATTTGCTGCTTTTGACTTCTTATTTGCCTTGCTTGCTTTAAACATCTTCAAATAATTCATCTTAAACCATTAATAAACATAGAATTTGGGGTAATTTGCCAGTGTGGCAGATTGCCCCACGTTCTGCGTATAGCAAAACGCTAATAATCATCAAATCAAACAAACCAATCACCATGGATGCATTCAAATTATAAATCCACAACTACTTAGCCCGCTTGTCGAAAAGAGACTAGAAGCGCCACAAGCTTTGCGGTCTATGGAACCTGAGAACCTTCTTCCGCGTCAACATACTCCCTAACTAATTAGAAGCTGCCATCAGCTTTTGGGACCCTATTGACCATGTCTTTCGCTTTAGCAATAACGAATTATGCCCCATGTTGGAAGAGTTGAGCGCCATTCTAAAAATTCCAGGCAATCGGAACCCCGCCATCCCTGGCTTCAATGTTCAGTACTTCGGAAGACTACTACACTGCTTCAAACTCTCTTCAAACTACAGGTATCAGCTTATCTCCCCGAATCCTGAAGACCCAGGCCTGTCACTAACAGCTACTTTGAGGATCTGCTCCTGCACATCACCATCTGACGAAAGCTGGGTGCCTTTAATGTGCCTTTAATGTGCAAACAGTATCACTTGCAGCTTCAACCTCATTCCCATCATTGAACAGATGATTGCAGGCACATCCCCAATCCCACTAATACTTGCAGAAACACTGATCCATCTGGATTCGGTTCATAACTCTTCACAAATTGCTATTCAAGGAACCAAGCTCATATTACAGGTAACAAACCATCCGACCATTCTTCTTCAAAAATTGCACCGCTCGGTACTAAATTTTTTTTACAGCTCTAGTTAGTTGAAAAACTTAACATTCTGCCATCCAACTATAATCCATCTGACTATTGGCAACGACAGATAACGAACAAGGATTCCGACATGGCTACCTGTTTCTTTACTCTTCAGAACATTTCAACTGACACCATCCGATGGACATGCCCCTGGTGGAAAATTGACTACGTCACCACTTGCATCTGGTTCAATGAAGTGATCCTGCTTGGCTTGAACAAGATTAATTTTTATTCACCCAACCACCTATGTTGACAATATGGTCAACCACAGTCTATCCCGAAGCTGCTCTGTAATTTTGCTGAATCTGAATTGACTCATCTCTGGTGCAAGAATTTTGCCAAGAAATGGGCTATGCGAACAATGGTTGAACTTCATTCTAACACTTCTTCTGACATCTTGGTTGATGAGACTTATCTGCACTGGATTTCTTCGATGAAAATACTTACCACAGCAAAAGAAAGACGTGAGACGACGATGCGTCTTTTAGCATCTATTAGCGGACCCAGCGAGTGACATCACTAGACTGCGTTTATGCAAAATCCTATGTGTGCTAAATTCTAGCCTTACTTTGTATTAAAGAAAATAAAAAGCTAAAAATAAAATATGCTTTTGAGTGTGTTTTTCTTTATAACAATATCATATATCCATTTAATGCTCTCATTTAATATTTTTAATACACAAACACTTTCAATGCATCAAGAAACATATTAAAACACAAAAGATAATAATTTTTAATTCCAACAAATATCCACTGTGGTATAAGGTTCTAAACAGATTTTACCAAAGGCCTTATTCACTCTTGTCTTAATTTTTTCCCAAAAGCCCTCACCAGCCGTTAGCAGACTTTTTTTTATATGTAGTATCGTTTTAGCTTGTCCCTATTGACAGGATTAACAAACTCATTTCCATCCAAGTCCATGATCTTCGCAGCTTCTTTACTAAGAATCTTCTTGATCATGTAAGGCCCATCCCAGTTTAGCTGAAATTTTCCTCTAACATCGGTATGCAGTTTCCTTGACAGTTTCAACACCAAATCTCCTGCTTTCAATGGCTAAATCATCCATTTCACTTTGCGATTGTAAGCCCGTGCCATTCTCTATTGATACATCTGAAGATGATCTAAAGCTGCTAACCGCTTCTCGTCAATCATATTCAGCTCATCATACTTAGTCCTAGCCCATTCATCCTTCATCAATCTTGACTCAAGAGCTACCCTTAAAGACTTAATCTCAATTTCGGCTAGTAACACCTGTGAATACTCGATTTTTCGGCTCGAAAATTCAGTCGAAGGCCCAAAATAATTAAAACGTAAAATTGAAGGCCTAAACGGCCGAATTAGGCTTCGATAGGTTAGGGCTAGATGCTACAGCTTCTAGCATTGACCGTTGGGCCGTTTCAACTCGAAAAACTCTACTCTATCGTAAAAATCCGAAGAGTTGTAACGCAGCAAGCTAAAACCCGATCTGCTTTCTCCAAATAAGTAAAGTAGCTAGGGTACAAGTCTCTAGAAGTATGTCAATATACCACTCAAAACGTCCGTAACGGAACGAGGATCGTGGAGATGGTCTTGGAATTTTTTTCGGAGGTCTGAAACTCCCGAAAATCGAGAAAATGTGAAAAAATTGCATCGAATAACCGTCCAGCCTGGGCGCCGTCGACGGCGCCCCGGTGCTGGAAAATCCGATTTTGCCCCTGAAACCCTAATTTTCGCCTATAAATAGGCCTCTCTGCCTCAGTATTCATGGTCACAGACTATTCGGTGAATTAGTCTTCTCTCTCTAAGTCCTTTATTCGATCTTTTCGAAGCTTTCTATCAATCTTTTCGAGTCTTTTAATTTTTAATCGCGTCAAAGTGCTGCCCGATTAAATTTCAACTTAAATTAAAAATTAATTGAGTTACTCTGGATCTGAGGAGCTGTTCAAAGGCCAATAAGGTATAATTCTCTATCCCTGTTCATCTACATTCTCTTCATCTCCGTTCTTAAAGGAACATTCTACATTCACTTCATCTCCGTTCCTAAAGGAACATTCTTTTCACCAAAAATTGGTCAATTAAGGAATCCTAAATTGGGATTAAATAATCAATCAGTCTTTTGGTATAAAGCCACTCAACTTTCGACATAAAGTCGTTCTTTTTCAATCAAA
>CAOJBI011144799.1:0-10387 GCA_948277035.1 Euphorbia corollata | reverse complement strand
CATTAACAGAAACTGCAATCCTTACCTTGAGAGCAAGTACAAAATGCTTGCTATCAACATTTCCAACCTCCATTTTGAGAGGGCTTTTAGTCCACGAACTATGAGATTCTTCTTCTGAGCAGCACCTGAAGAATGGTGGCTCATAATCGACAGGCTGCAAGGTTAAATCATCATAATATTACTATGTCATGTTCACAAGTCTTTTAATAGAAAAATAAAAATGAAATGCTTTCTCAGGTTCTTGAACCAATCTTTCTCCTCAAATGAAAAAGGAACGCTTAAAGATCCCATATATTTTATCGCAAGAACTTAAAGAAGCTCAATGTTATTGTCAGAATGATATGAAACCAGTCTAACTCTCTTGAAGTCACCAAACTTGTAGAACAATGTCAAAATAATCAATATAAGCAATTCTATTACATAACCTTAAGTGCTGGGATTACAGTATTTATGCTAACCCTCTAGGTGCAATTGCATAAACTAAATTGAGGAATGCAGCTAAAAGACATACCGTCACATCATCATAGTAGTGAAGCTTCATCACTATAGTTCGCTGAAAACAGAAAGATCATTATGCCCTCATCAGTCAACATAATACAGGCACTTGTACATTCAAAACCAGGCACTTAAGCAAATTAGTCAACACACTCATCTTTGCTGAATGGTTTTACCTCTTCGGGCATCTTATCCAGGGTTCTCATCAATTGAACCAATGTACGGACCATTTTACATGCAGAACTCCTGAATTAAGTTGTTCAAAAGAAACATTAGTTTGGAACATTAAAAAACAATAATCAGATCGGAAATAAGCAGATATTGTTCACCTCATTTGATTAGGAGTAATTTCTGTGGTGGAATTGTACTTGAAAGATCCTCCCTGTTTCTTGGTTCCAGTTCGATTAATATTAATTGAAACCTCTTGGCTGTCCGAGTTAGAATAACTGAATGCAACTGCCCACAAGACACGAAAGAGAACTGATCACGCATACAACTTATAATGTAAGAGAAAAAAAAAACGAACATTCTAGCAAAGGAAACTCTGCTAGTTTTCTTGGGACAGTATACCACCATCATTTCCTTTACACATTATTGAACTGTGTTATTAATTATTATTCAGTAATCAAGCTCACATGCATATTCTTCTATCATTGGGCCTTCTATTGTCTCGCATACACAGAACAAAAGCCTCTTCAAGTATTTTTTCTGTAAGGCATCGTAAACACCTATGAAAGAATAGCCAGAGTGCAGTCAGTTACAATCAAACAAAAATAAGAAAAAAATCATGAAAAAAACAGAAAACAACTCAAAGGACGACTTACCTTTCTCCATCCAGTCTATCAGTCTTCGAGACTCTGGATCCATTGGCATTAACTTCTTGATCTTCATCTCTGTGGATTATGATAATTTCAAATAAAGTAAGAATGAACACTGAACTACTCATAATTTGTTTGTAAATTTCAAAAGACGATTGGAGATTAAATATACCTAGGGCGGGAACATTCTTATCAGTGAAATATTTCTCCGGAAACAAGCCTCTAATGTAACTAATGTTGAATATGGCAATACGGAGCAGGTTCCTCGTCTGTTATGAACATTTACAGCATACAACATAAAACGCAATTCTAATCAAAAGAAACAGAGAAGATTAACAGTACTTCAGAGTTCAATTTTGTAAATTTTCTAACATCCAAACTTGATCATCAGAATTTTGCTCAGAACATTGATACAAAAATACTCCACAAGGAACTTATCAAATAAACTAATTACGCTCCAAGGTCAAAGAAATCAGGGAGAAAATCAGAAAATAATAGACTGGCCTTTTATTTGACCACAACTTAGGTCGAAATAGCAAAGCAGGGCAAAATTTCCCACAAGATACAGTGAAAATATTTTGAAGCTTTAAATCAGTCGTAAGAAAATCGGCTTTGGTAAAACAATCAACATAATACGATCGTAGAGAAATTACTGCGTAAAATGACCAAATACAGCAGAAAAGCTAAATACAATTCCAAATGATAGTTTCTTCTCAAAGTTGCATAGAGTATCGGAAATTCGGAATAACTGTTCTGATAGAATAAAAAAATCAAAATCACGTCACAGTTCAAATTTCTTTATCAGATCTGAATAAGAAAACACAAAATCGAAACTATAAACGATCATCCCGTATACACTAGAGTAATAAAGCAAGAAAACGTAGTTGATCAGGCATTGATTTTCAAAATAAAGAGATTGCGGAAATCACGGTTGATACCAAAAGAAGAGAGTCCTGTTCGGTGATCTCTGCTTCTTTAACTTTTTGTGCTACAACCTGAAATAGGAAACGACAGAGCTTCATCAGAAAAATGGAGGATCGATGTAATGGAGAAACGAATTAGCTAGCTCGAGAATGAACTAGAAACGTGATTATTAGGCAAATAATTTCTCAACTCACCATAATTGTTCTGTTACTGTAGAAAACTGAGAAGGAGAACTATAAGCGTTTCGTTTTAAAAATTTGAATCGATGGGAGAAGAGACTTGCTGGTGGCGCCAGATTCGCGGTATTTATAGACCGTTAGAGAGCTTAACCATGGTTAATGGGTTCACCGCTGTTAACTGGATACTTGGATATAAAAATCACAAATTGACTGCGTTTCTCTTCTGTATATTCTTGTAATTTATTAGAAAATGGGGGGCGATAAAACAAATTGCGGGCCGTTCTGAAGTTTTACAAGTCTCAAAACCTTTCATTACGGGAAATTATACATAATATTGGAAATTTAGTACATATGAACTCGAAAATTTAATACTAAAATCTCCGATATTATTTAGCTTTTTCCTTACAGTTCTTTGTGTACATCTTTAACAATTAGATTTTACTTTTATTAGTTTATTGTTTATATTATGATTTTTATTTATATAAGTTTCCTCTTTTTTAATATTCAATATTTGACGCAAATCATTTACTTTTAATATTCCCCAATTGTTTTATTTCAAATAGCTAAAAGGATGCACCTGCACATTAAAATTATTTTTTAATCCTTTCTGCAACTTACAAACTCTTTGAAAAATATATTTACCATAGACATCAACTGCCTACTAATTACTCATAAGTAATTTTTACCAAACATGTTTATTTATTTTTAACTGCTAAAATAACTTGTTAAAGTCTATAAAAACACCCTCACCAATTAGGAGTAGCTTAATTGGTAAAATGTTCCATGTTCGATACCAAACTTTAAAAAAAAAAAAAGAAACACCGTCCTTAAGCTTGAGAATCTTATACAAAATAGAACTAAATAAACGCATAAACGTTTCTAAACTGCCATCAAAGATGTTAGATTGTAACAAGAAAAGGTGTCGATTAAATGGTCTTATAATTCACCAAATAAATGACAGACCATGCACTGTAAAATTTCTCGACTCTCTTATAAATGAAACATGATTAGCAAAAGAAATAGAGCTTTTCCATAGCCACCACACAATACACAAGCTGGCTGTGTCTGCAACACCAAAACTGTTTTCAGACAGCGTTTTACGGAAAACAGTTCTTCCAGTTCATCAAGATCCTGAATAATTAACATTAAAAACAGACCTAAACAAATTCCACCATTTTCAAGTCAAAATAATGTATGTCAAATCCAACCAACAAGGGCCCTTTTTACTCCAAGGGAACATTATTTTGTTACCTAAGAAGCATTTCCGCATCTTTACTCATACAAAAGTTTTGGACACAAAAAAAATCAACAATGAACACATGCTTTCCTCTAACTAGTTAGAATTTCATCAAACTTCCATTCTTTCAAATATTAAACGTTCAAGGGAATTTGCATTTTTTCAGATTAATTTGGATAATACAGGATAAAATATATTCCGTCTCACAAACTTTGGACCATAAAGAGGCTCACCTTTCTAAACTAGCAGCAGCAATTTTCTCCTGGAGATTGAATTTCTTTGCAATCAATGGCCGAACATCTTCGACACCCACTAAGCTCTCCAAAAATGGTAGAAGCAGAAGCAATTCTTGATCAGAACGGTCCTCAAACCAGCTCTCGATAGGAATACCATTGTCCACTTGATACCCAAATGCCTGAGAGGAAAAGAAAAGCAAGCTCTTAAGAACATAAATCACCTTATCTATATGCATAATCTATGGTCATCAACATAATCCAGACTTTGCTAGTGTGCATCCTAAGAATAGAAGACACTGACAGATAAAAGTTCTCGTACGCTCATATGAAAAAAGGCCAACTTGATATTTTTGCCACTGCAGTGGATTTGGCATAAAGACCTTTTTGGGCCCCGTGCTATTATCAGTTTGTCCATTTGGCTCCTTTGATGTACATGTCACCCAATTGGACAGTGTATTATTTAATTTTTTGTCACTTCAGTACATATTATGTGATATTTTGCAAAAATAGTTTTTAACACATATGGTCCGAAAAAGTTAACTAATTGCATAACCACAAGGACCAAATGAGTAACATTTATATAATACAAGGATAAAAAAGGTAACAATTAACATAGCACAGGGATGAAATGAATAAGGGACCAAATGGGCAAACTAGCTATACCATATGGCCCAAAAAGTTCTATTTGCCCAGTGAGTTTTAGAGTGTAAAGAATGTTGTTAATACCTGAGGAGAATTGTCAATAATAATAACATGTGCTAAATCACGGCCGAGAACTGACAAATCCTTGAGGTAGTTTCCTGCCACATAAACACAAGATTCACGAAACACGCGATGGCGAAATACCTTCCTCTTCGGATCAAGCACATTTAGAAGTTGTTCTGCATAAATACTTTGACTTGCAGTGAATATAATGATCTCAAAAAGACTTGAAACTCTATCCATGAAATCTCTGAGATAAGGGCGGCATCGAACATATACTGTATGCTTTTGGAGATTAAAGTTGACTGGGAATGTGAAGTCTGCATCATTACAAGGTTCTAGGCTTGAGTGCACCAACGTCTCTGTCAAAGCATCAAGTCAGTAGGCTCCTTAATAAGAAAAAGGATCGGTACCCTTGAACTTGGCCCTAAACACCCATTTGACCCTTGAACTTTCAAAAGTTCCAAATAACCACTGAACTTGCAAAAAGTGCACATATTTTCCCCCTCAATGCCACATGTCAATTTCCAGTAGGTTTGACTTTTCAAAGATGTCATCATATTGATTTTTCTCTTTCCAACTATAAGTTGACATGTAGCATTGAGGGAGGAAATTAGTGCACATTTTGCAAGTTCAAGGGGTTGGTTATTTGATAAGTTCAAGAGGCAAATGGGCGTTTAGGGCCAAGTTAGTGGAGGTCCCGATGTATTAGGCCTACAAACAAGATAAATGGAGATGACACATAAATATTAAAGCTGGACAAGCATGAGATAAACAAAACTACCCCTTTCTCAAGATCAGGGTCACTTTCAGTCACCAAGGCTTACTTTTGAAGAAAAATGTAAATATTCAATGGTGATAAGTCTCTATAGTCAACCAAAATATCCACATCATTTGCATGATAACAATGGACAAATAATGAATCAGAAGCTAAATGCTAAAATTTGGATCATAAAATTGATTAATTCACAGAAAAACATGATAAAATAAAAGCATAACCACCAAGAAGAAAGCAAAATGTTTTGAATTTCAAGAGAAAACATATATACAAGTTGGAGCTCAACAAAACATTACAAGAACTAAAATAAATGGAAAGCAGAAATATCCAAGAGTAGCTTCTTCAATCTGTATAGATAGGAATGAAATCAGCACATGATTTATAAAAATGCAACATATAAGGCTAGACGAAACATAAATCCAATTTAAAAAATAGCATCAAACAAGAACCAGAAAAATTTGCCCATGCAAATTATAATGTTCGATAATTGATGCACAAAACAGAAATTATAAATGTCCTTACCGTCTAAGTCCAAAACAAGTGTTGTACGGGGGCAGCTTCGTGTCTGTTTAGGAAGCAACATCTGCCTAAATGTTGGAACTACTGTCACCAACTCAGGCAAGTTCTTTATGAATAAGAAAGGATCAAAGTCATCAAACTCCTCATAATCCTCCTCCTGCTCCTCAGTTGGCATGCAAACTTGATCATATTCATCAACGCATTCCAGTTTTGAGTTCTTCATGGCAAGATACATAGCTGATACTTCAGATGACAGGCCCGCGCCTTTCAAATCTCCACAGGAAGATAGATTGGCTGAATTTATGTCCATAGAAAACATTGTGGATGATGTATCGGGTTCCACTCCCATGTCATCATGGCATTTTTCATGCTTGTACTCTATGGGGGATGAACCAAAAGTGTCTTGAGCGACTTGACCATCATTCATATTGACTCGTGAATAGAATTTTCTACTACCCTGGTCTAATTTCTGGTCCCCAGTTTGAAACAGATCAATGAAGTTGACTAAACAGGAGATAAATTTCAGCATCAGCAAGTTTGCATAAGGAGTATCCAATAAACAAACATTAGGGGTGGGGGAGAAAGCAATAGAAAAAAATTTTCACCTACCTTCATGTGCAATTTCCTCACTAGCAAATTTATTAGTGCGAAAGGCAGGAGAAAATATGCAGGGTTCCTCGTGACAAATCTGTGGTATAAATAAAAAATATCATATATATCCCATCTTTTGAAGCAGTGTTGTCACGGGCATGTCTAAGGCGCAAAGCGCACGAGGCTCCAGCCCCAACGCCTTGGTGCCTAGGCGCCAGGTGCATTTGAGAGTGGCTTATTGTTATATTTTTTTTTTTTGGGTTTTAAATGTAATATACTAGAACTAAGAAACGGAAAGGAAAGAGTTTTATAAGAATTGGAAAGAAAAAGGAATAAGAATGAGAAAATGGAGTAAATACAATTGTAGTAAAAAATACCTGCTAAATAAATAAGAGGAAGAAGAAGATGAAGGTGTTTTATATAACAAGGAAAGAAAACATTTCAATAAATAATACTATAGTTATCATTTATATGCTACTGTAACTTTAAACTCATATAAAAACAGTATATATAGATTAATATAACACAATAAGGAAAATCAATTATTATTATTATTATTATTATAAACGATAAGAATAATAGTAATAATAATGTTATTATTGATAAAATGATCAATTCATCCTAGATAAAATGATTATTTAGATTTATTTGAACACACAAGACAATATAAATTGACGATAATTTTTAATTTTAGTTGGTGTGTTTAATGTTTGTCACGAAAAATATCTCGATATAGTAGAAGATAAACAATTTTCAAGAATGATGACAAATAGACGTGAATAAATTTTATTATTTTTTCATATTATTTAAATATCAGCATAATTAAGTTTTTTTAGTTGGTGCGCCTAACATGCGCCTTGCGCCTAGGCTTCGAGACGCTTTGGCACTCTAGCGCCTTGACAACTATGTTTTGAAGAGCATCACGTGCAAACAGATTACCAGGGAAATGTGGTTATATAAAATGAAGGACCAAACCGCAAAACCAACCAAGATGCAGATGTTATAAAAAAAGGACCAAAGAGTCAAGTTGTGAAGATCTTCTATTACCTCATGGTCCACCTCATTAGAAAATGGTGTGGTTTTGGATGTCTTATTGATCAATTGTGCAACTGCAACAGGCTCTCCAATTTTTTTCGGGCCTCCTGTAGAAAGATGTTAATACAGGTAAATAAACTCATTTCACAATTTATCTGCTCTAGTACATTATTTTGAAAAATGCAGCACTTTATTAAAAGTAAAGCATATAATAACATCCTCACGTACATAAACCAAGAATCAATAAGAATATGAACAACTGCTTGTTTACACAAAAAAAATAATTACAACAAGATGTATAAACAAAAGGATATTGATAACGAATTTTAAAGGTTTCAAGTTAAGAAGCAAGCCAATGGTGAAGGGAATATCAAAAGCAATAATATCAAGTAGGAAAAAAAACAACCACCTCAAAAATAAATAACCAGATATTGAAGGAAAAGAATAATATTGGAGAGGTTACTGTAGATTGAAACATTAGGACTAATCATGTTGCTTCATCTAACTAGGACTTTCCAGCTAGTGTTATCAAGAGTCGACTACCATAACAAAGCACAATTATTCATCTTCACACCATCATGCTTAAAGCAAGTTGCAGTATTCAACAACAAAATCACAGGGCCACCTACTTATATCAAAGGTACAACCTTATTAATCAGGAAACGTAATCTCATAAGTCAATGGTGAGCCATAAACCATTTATAATAGATAAAACATACCGCATCTCTGCTTTCTGACAGATGATGTAATGAGCTCTGCCACTTTCTTTTGACCAGCCTGCACATTATCCAAAGCTTTCCTCTGAGGTCTTGTAATCCTTGAACCGGTAACTTCTTTAGAGGCATTTCTTCCACCAATTCTCTTCTTGGTCTGCATTTCCAAAGGAAGCGTGTCCCAACTTGGGAAGGCTATTCAGAGTAGCTCAGCTTAAAACAGAAGCAACCAAAATTGAGGGTACATATCCTATATTTAAAATATAATTTCAATTAGAAGCAACCAAAATTGAGGGTACATACTTGATAAGAATATCCTATATTTAAAATATAATTTCAATTAGCCTCTACGGTTTCACAAAAGTGAATATTTGCATGTTAGGTTTTGGAAAAAGGGACACATAATAGAGCAAACTATATATATGTAAGATAGGAAACAGGTTCTGTTGATGGATGAGATCATTCGCACAGTTCCCCGAAATAATGGGTAAATGCATACACAAAAAATCCTAACAATTAGAGATGAACATAAGCCAATGCTGTTTGCGAGTTATCAGCTATGGCTGATATCAAACCAAAACCTAGGAGCCCAATGCTCAGTGAAACCAACCAACAATTCATCATAATCACTTGACGAGGCACATTTCACAATAGCTGAACAAATTCCAAACAAAGAGACAAAGGGTTTTCTTTGGGTTGATTGTTTACATTTCAAAAATGGTCACAAATCCAATGTTTTCACTCATAGATTTCTAACTTACTCATGGTTGAATTTCGAATCCCTAAATGTCGGATTCAAGATTCAATCATTATCTACAAGCTTATTTGACAAAAAAAAAATAGAAGTGCAAACTACAAAGCACATGTTTTCTTCAGCTCAGTCAATTTTTTTTACAAGTAAGACGTATAATTACCATGAAGCTGTTTTTCTCGATACGGCTGCAGCAAACAAATCAATTAGCTCACACAGGTCCATTAATTCTGAGATGAATCAAGTGAAGCATGGACAGTATTATGCAATCAACAACCAACTAAAACCCTAATTTTCTACCTACACAATTGACATGCAAAACGGAACCATCAAAACCCAAAGTATCCAGCCTTCAAAGAATACGAATACATCATTACACCTTGCTAACGAAACTTCATTCAGAAAAACAAATACGAACTACCAATACCAAATGAAACAGCCATTACTATTAATGGAAAGCAGTAAACTTGAGATAATACAGCAGAAATGGGAAACTGAGGTTAACTAATTACATACCTGGTAAAAATCAAGCGAGAATAGATCAGAAGTAGAAGTAGAAGCAACTTCAGCTCATGAATTAAGTGCAAGAAACAGATCAAACAAGCTGAAAATGAAAAGAAATGAAGCTGAACCAGCTAAAAGCTCTAGATATAAACTGAGAAATTGGTTTGAGTTTTCTGTATTTTTGTTTTACTGGTTCTTTTTGTTTTCCCTCCAAAGAATGGGCAGAGAGGGAAACTGAAAACGGATCGAAAATTATTTTTGTCTGAACAACTGGAATGTGGAAATTTTTTAATTTTTCTACAGATTAAAATCCCTTAAAACAATTTTCTTGATTTTTAATTTCATCGATACTTGCTTACTGGCGTCTTTCTAGTAAAATATGCACTCGCTCTAGCTAGGTGACACGTTGCACATACAATATACGGTCATACCACCCCAGTAGATCGGCGCGTGCGCTCATTGATGGAACATCCATATTTGAAATGGTATTTAAACGTCGTCGTTTAAGGGTCTTAATTAAATCTGAGTTTTGATTATGAGACTTGTATATTGTATTTTATTTTTATTAGTGACCATCGTTTTGAATTGAGATTTCTATTTTTTTTTCTTACTGTAAACAAAATCTTACCGCTCTGTATATATCTTTTCTCAACTAGGTTAGTTTTATTTTGAGTTTAAAACGTGCGAACTTAAAAGAAAACATAATGTGATTTTATTTTTATTTGTAAAATGGTATAAGAATAATTGTTTTTTTCTAAAAATTGGTCTATGGTTTATTTAAATAATTTAAAATTTTAATAATTTAACCTTATTATTTAAAAATTATGCGTTAGGACTTAAGTAATTTTCAAAAATTTTGTATTTTTTATAATTTTTTAATGTTTGTTATCACATTTTAATTAAAA
>CAOJBI011143267.1:0-12903 GCA_948277035.1 Euphorbia corollata | reverse complement strand
AGGATACCTCTCAAATCTTTGACCATATCCATCATCAACATATGCTCTCCTTCCAGATGTACGAGATGGTCCCCTAGGAATATCTGAATACCCAGACCCACGTGAAGAATAATCATCCCTGTAGGAAGACGGCCTTCTCTCTAGGGCTACCCTTGAACCATATTCTACAAGAGCTCTGCTCCTTGGGGGAGGAAGCTCATCACGACGACCATATCCCCTCTTTAGGCTACTTTTTGAGTATGACGGAGCTGTAAAAGAAGACACCGGATTATTAGACATGCGTAGTCAATTAAATACACAAATAAGATCGCAAACTTAAAAAGAACACACATATATGCATACCAGGAGCTCTTCTATCATAGGATCTGGTAGGAGGTGGCAATGGCCTTCCTCTTGCTGGCACTGACATTACAGGTGGGCGTCTCTCCCTCAATCCTATAGGCCTCTTCACACTTGGAGGAGCAGCACGACTGCCCATACCTCTCGTTGGATGAATCCATGGACCTCTAGTAATTCTACTCCCATGCCAAGAGCGGTAGTCTTTCCGACTTGAATGTTTACCTTTTCCTCTCTGAAGTGGCCTGGATAATCGGGCCCTAACTTTACTCTGCAGGATATAAAATTGTTTTCACTGTATCTGAATGCGAGCTGACAAGTTGAACACACAAAATATTCAAAACCTGTGACTAACAAACCTTATTGTCTCCCTCACCCAACTCTGCATTGTTAATGCTTTTGGCACACGTCAAAGCAGCATCATGAGAATCAAATGTTACAAAGCCAAAGTCTTTTCTCTTGGCAGAAGGCATGTTCCGAGCAAGTTCAATCTTCTCAATATCCCCATATTTCTTTAGAAGCCCCTTAACGTGATCCTCATCCCATGAGGCAGGTAGGCCATCAATGAACATAGTTTTTACCTGAAATTGTGGAATAAATGAGAGTAATTAATAAAATAAGTGCATACATAACCAGACAGATTTTACTTAAAAGCCCGTGAAAGAAAAAGTAATAAGAAAGGGGACGACACTCTGAGAGCCTGAAAATAGTTGTATCGAAATAAAATACATGGAATTATACAAATACAACTAATAAGTAAACAAAACTAGTCAACTGAAGTACAAATTTAATCAGAATATCAAAAGGAATCTGGGATAGCTTCTAAAAATTGAACCCTAGCATTGTCTTCAAAGAAGTGATGCTTATTGCATCAAGATTCACAGCACCATGCGCAGTGAAACCTAATACACAAAATCCCAGAAAAATATCAAAAGAAATCTGGGATAGCTTCTAAAAATTTGAAACATGAAATTTTCTTCAGAAGAGTGATTCTAATTGACTAATTGCATCAAAATTTTCAGCACCATGTGCAGTGAAACAGACATAAGCTAATATACCAAATCCATCCAAGATCATTTCTGAGTTCGTACATACTCGAGCAAAAATTTACCTGGGCCATAATTTCATCACCAGGATCAATGAAGGAATCAGCAAATGAAACCTTCGCAGGTCTATCAACCCCAAACAGAACATCCCTCTTCTGAAGACGCTTAAAAGCATCCATAGCATCTGAACGAGATTGAAATTCCAAAAAGGCGAAACCCCGATTCATTCCCTCATTGTTACTATCCTCAACCAATGTTAGATCTTCAACATTATTGACTCCATAATGTTTTAACTTCTCTTTCAACTGGGACCACAAAAGATGAGCAAACAAAGAGGATTTATCAAATCTGATTATACATAATCAGAGGACATATCTTTACATTTTCAGGGAACAATCCATTGTACTTACAGCTTCTTTGGTCCATGTCTTGCAGATGTTACCCAAGAAAAGAGTGTCACTGTCTTGACTTGGAGTAACACCACATTGTTTCCCATTAATCTGGAATTGGATCATGAAAAGAACAAGTATTACAGCGATATATTTAGACTCAATATTCCAAATAAAGGATGATCAAAGATTACCACTGGATTTTTCAGCTCAGTCACAGCCTTTTTTGCTTGTTCAACAGTTGCAAAACGCAAGAAAGCAAATCCTTTGTTTTTCTTGGTCTGGGGATTCATCATCAACCTGACTTCAGTAACATCACCAACTCGACTGAAAACTTTCCTAAGATCATCCTCCGTAGCATCCTTGTCTAAGCCTCCAACAAATACTTCGAACTCCTTCCGCTTTCGTCTTTCCTTCACAAGTTCATGATGCTCGTCTTCTTCAGCATAAACCATCTCAGCATGATCTAGCCCCTCACTGGTATGCTCGTCATCATCGTAACCCTCACCCTCAAGTTCTTCAGCAACGTCTTCCAATTCCTCTTCCACGAGATCGCCTTCCTCCTCTTCAACTACATGTTCCTCAAGTTCTTCCTCCACTTCATCTCCCTCAACCTCCTGAACATCCTCTTGTTCAATTTCTTTATCATCATAATCAACTCCAGCATCTTCTTCAGGTTCATATTCAGGTTCATTATCATCAAGCTCCAACCGCTCATCTTTTTCATAGTCTTCTACAGATTCCTTGAATTCTTCCCCTTCTGCTATGAAAAAGGCGGTTCACACAAACTCTCCATTAGCCTAGACACAAATCATAACTAAACAGATTCATTGCTAAGAATCCTAATCTTATTAGACCTAAAATTTCTCTCGCAACTAACTCCTTCTAGATGGGGCAAAAGGAGTTTGCTACATCTAAACTAATCAACCGAACATAACTTGAATTCAGAGATTAAAATAAATATATAATTTGAAAATAACATCATGCAATCAAACCAAATAGCGAACCAATAATATAAGCAATTTTGTAAAAAACAAGTAACATTCACGGATTCGAAAAAAGAGAGACGCATAATAGAGAAATCAATGGAGTCGAATCTGAAATAGAATTTATAATTGAAAAATAGGGAGACTTTACTTTTCACAGAAGCCGAACCGTTGAAATCATAATTCCCTCGAATCCCATCCTCAAAATCTTGTATTTCTCCGGTAATTATATCGTTTTCAGGAAGCCCCTTCTCCTCCAGAATAGGCTTTTCATCTACGGCAGGACCTAACTCCGTCTTGGGAATCTCTTCTACCACTTCTGGTTGTTGATTCTGTCCTTTGGCCGCGGCTCTTGAGACCCTCGCCGTCCGCCGCGAGCTCGCTGCTGCGGCACCTCTCTTAACAGTCCTCGGAGGCATAATTTAAGCAAATTGAGCAGACAGAATAGCCAAAAAAACACAAGTATCAAACGAGCAGCGTTCAAAGAACCCTAATTGATCTGGTTGGAATCAAAATTTCACGAAAGAGCTGAAGCAACGAAGCGCTATGGCACCAACAAACAACCCTAAAATAGACTTCGTAACAGAAACCCTAAATTAAATAGATGATTGAAACGTAAAAAACTCTTAGAGGTGATCAAGACTATTATATAATTAAGTATTTTATTTAATAATGTGGGCACAATATGAATGAAGGCTTCTAGGGTTGTGCAAAGTCGACGTGTATATATATAATTGGAAGAAGTGACTTTTACCGTTGGATAAATGCTATTTTAACTGTGAAGTCGAATGCAGAAGATTTCTGCGATGTGTTTGTTAATTAGATACTAATTTCCTTACTGTTTGGATCTTCCTTACTAATTTTAGAGCAACAGTGCATTTTATGTTTATATGACATGTGGAATGAGAACTTACATTGATTGTATGTCAATGATTTAAAAAATAAACAATCATTTTTAGAGAATTTGCATATTAGATTGTCTATTTCATTAAATATTATATAATTAAATAATACAAAAAAAAATTTAATTACAAACTAAATAAAGTGTTTCAATGTTCAACATTAAAATATTAATTATTTTGATGAGTTGACATTCCATTTGATTGTCTACATGTAGACAATCAAATAGAAGAGATAGTGTAAAGCCTTTTTTTAGATAATTGTCTACTTTTACATATATGTCAAGATTATTATTGGAATAAACTATCTATTGGATTGGAGATGCTCTTAAGCAATATTAATATGTTAACCACGTATATATAGCAACAAGATGACCCTAATAAGGAATAGCCCTCCAAACACATGATATACAAAACTTCAAGGAGAAGAGATTCAAATAAAACTTATAAAACTGATGAGCTAACATTAAAGGACAATATTGTAAGATAATATCATCATATAATTTTTTCTAGTCTTCATTTCATTGCATGTTTTGTTTTCAATAATGTTTATTTTTATAGGCACAAAAGGATGCTTTGAAGTCCAAACAAAATGAAGAAAACAATTCAGATCCATACTATATATTTACATGTGGACGTGTGCTTCTACATGGAAAATGTGTTATGAAGTAAGTCATCATTGAAAAAGAAAGGAAACACATCAAGCTTCATGTTGCCTTAAGAATACCTACAACTCATGCAAGCTCAGTTTGTTAAACAATTGATAGAGGCTAACCTTGGACTGACTGGACTTGAGTCATTCCTCAAATTCCACACCTACCTAATGCAAACTGTGTAACTGTTGAAAAAATAGCAAGGAATCATCAGTGCAAAGCTAAAAATTCTCAAATGAGGTATTTATTTATGGTCTTTGCTTACTATTTTATATTTTTTATGCTTTCTTGAATTGAGATACGTGCCTCACTAAGTCCACTTGAATTCCATTCGTTTAACACAGGCTGATGGTCTTGATTAGATGGTTTATTAGATTTAGGAAATAAAAAACAATTGCATCGCCTGTTTATGATTGATAAATTCTGATTTGGAGGAGTTGATTTTTTTATATAATAATTAACCTTTTAGTACATTTATAAGCATGTTTAGCATATATATTTTTCTTGACTTGATTATTTGAACTATAAATGGTTTTTATAATTAAAAGTTGCCCCTTAAAATAATAATGCAAGAGGAATTTTTTCCTTATAATTGAAATGAAAACATATTATGCTGTGATAGCATATCATTGAAATGTTTTGAATGATGGGTAATAATCAAAATAAGCATTTTATTCTTTAGATAATGGGTAATAAATCTGTTACAAATATGTTTGATTTTCAAATAAAAATATATTTGTTGTATTATAGAAGTAATGTTTAATCTAATATTAGAACTGGATTGCGTGTAGGAAAATGATAATTCTGATGAAGAAGAGAACCGACAATTGGAATGAAGCATGTGATGGATGAACAATTTAGGTAGTTGAAGAATATATTTTTAATATTTTGATGTATGAGATACATCAAACTCTATTTGTTTTGAACAATTTATTATGCATTGAGTTACTAGAATATGTATGAATTTTGTTGAAACATGTTTTAGCATTATTAATGATAATATGATTATTTGATAATTAAAATGTATGTCATATTTGGTCGAACCATATATGTATTATTGTATTAATTAATATAATTTTCCAATACATATAAAATCATTGAAATTGTTGCAATATAAAAAAAAATAATTGTTGCAATAATTTATGTTATTCCAATGGCCAAATACATAAATGGCTCCCCTAAAGTTGGCACAAATTTTCTACTGCCCCCTTTAAGTTACAAGAGATTCCCTCAGCCCCCTAAATTTGGTTTTTTCGTATCCCTCAACCTCCTAAAGTTACCACAATTGTTTTACTGTCCCCTATAAGTTACAAAAAGGTTCCCTCAACTCCCTTTGTAACTTAAGGGCCGAGGGAACCTTTTGTAACTTTAGGGGGTTGAGGGATACGAAAAAGCAAATTTTAGGGGGCTGAGAGAACCTTTTGTAATTTAAGGGAGGCAGTAAAACATTTGTGCCAACTTTAGGGGGTAATATATGTATTTAGCCTATTCCATATGATTAAATGAAAAAACCATAGCGATTGCATTGGCTATTGTAATGGTAAGTGAAAAACAGTTTTAATACAATATTAGCAATGGCAACGACAACCGTTGCAACAAATCAGTTATTACCATTGCAATAGCCTTATTTTTGTTGCAATGGCCAACCTATTGTAATGGCTATGAATATAAATATAGCGTCACATTATCTTGTATATTCATCACAGTAGGTCTATTGTAACGGCTTATTCTAATTTTATATAACTGTTGCATTAGATGTAAAATATCATTACAATTGTTTTATTGTAACGACTTATTCTAATTTTATATATTTGTTACATTAGATATAAAATTAGATATATCTAATGTAACAAATATATAATGGATATGAATATAAATACAGCGTCACATTATCTTGTATATCCATCGTACTAGGTCTATTGTAACGGCTTATTCTAATTTCATATAACTGTTGCATTAGATGTAAAATATCATTGCAGTTGTTTTATTGTAACGACTTATTCTAATTTTATATATTTGTTACATTAGATATAAAATACCATTGCAATGGACCTAAGGCAATGGCATTATTTGTAACGATTGTCTTTTTGCTATTGTAACATGAAAATGACCTATTGTAACAATTCATACACCTAATGCAACACAAAAATAATGTTACAATTGTGAATTTATGTTGTAGTGATTATTATAGTCATTTCACTCATCTTGGGAGGTTACTACACCTTCTAAACCTTACCATTTTGTCTTTGAGCCACACACTTAATCATTTTCAAAGATCTTAACAAACAACCATTTATTAAACAAAGAAACAATGAGAGCTTCCTAGAGGACTTTGAAGATCTTGAAGAATTGGATCCACGATTACAGGGTATGCCTATGAGTTTCTAGAGTTGTGTTTCACATTTACATGTTTGTTTGTTTTGTTCTTTGTGTTTTAAACTTCTACCATGTCGTTAATGACATGAATGACATTATTAACAATAAGTCTGATACCGTTAACGGCATCACTATGTCAGTAATGACATAACATGAGACAACAGCTTCAAAATTGCCTCTCGCTTCGTTCCTTATCCGATCGGTCAAAGGGTGATCTTTTAGACTTCCAATTCGAGTTTTACAATGACATAGAACTTAATCATAGGCATTTTTGGAGACTCAAAATCTATTTAAGAGATGTTCAGGTGGTTGAAGTTAGTTCCCTCTTTATCGAGGAGTGTTTTACTAACTTTAATGACATCGTTCTCAAAATGATTAGGATGCTAGCCCCGCCTTTGATTTCAGACCTAGAGTTAATTGTATTTCACAAATTATGAGGTTATTATTAGGAACCTCCATGAAGGGCCCGAATAACTGTCCTAACAAATTCACATACGACATTTTCACTAATAAAATGAGCAACATACTTGTGTATAAAAATGAATCATTTTTATAAGATAAGCACGACAAATATTTCTCGTTTTAACTTTACCACACGGGTCTCACTGATATCAAAACCCGAGCATACTTGATACGTTGGTACGCACTTGTACTGTGGAATATCAATTGTGTTAACCCTTGTGTATGCAAATAGGTTAGGTTAAACGTATGTTAAGATTTATTTTCCTTTGGGTATCGTACATGTATATCAATGTATTCATTTATAGATATCGATATATTCTAGGCGATTGTACCCTCATTCCTAATATGTAATTAATCCCTGTAGAATATGTGCATTTACTTTCCTACGTGTTTAATTTCGCGTATTTTATTTATTTATCGCTTGTCGTATGCTCGCTAAAATAACATTGAAGCTGAAAATAAATACTTAGATTGAATTGGAATTTTCTAAAGGTGATTCTCCAAACCGATGTAATTTAACTCAAAAATGACGAAATAGGAAACTCATTCGAACCTGAATATTTTTACTATTATATGGTCTCGAACGCACTGACCTAAGCTGTACTGAAAATTTCTCGAAAAGGCTAATTCGGTTCACGACTCCATAACATAGGCTAGAAATTTAGGTCTCAAGTCTTTAAAACTTATTTTACACGAACTTGTTACATCATTCGCACTATTTCATTTTCGAATGCCTCATCTCACAAGGCCGGTGCCTCGCGGGTCAGGAACATCATCAGCTCACAGCGAGGGACTTGAATTGTGGCATATGTTATCATTGTGGATCTAGGGCAGGTATGAATCTTGATATTAAAACTGGATTTGTATCAAATATATCCAGGTGCGGTCCATTATAGCCTTTTTACTAACTGCTTAGGATCCTTCATTCTTACTACTGCCTAAATGAAATGGCCTTATATTTTATAACTCCTTTTATTTTAAAATAATAGTAATTATATTCGCCCATTTTGGTGGCTTCAGATTGTGTCAGGAAATGTCAATTCAAGGATGGTATGATCTATCCTTTAAAACTTTAGATTTAAGCAGGGTTCAGGAGTTCAAGTTAGAATAACGATACATGAATAACCTTTTTCTTTTAAGTTTGTACGTGAATTATGATAAATTTTATAGAAATATGTATTTCTTAAATATATTTACATTTTTAGTTGAGTTTTTCAATATGATATGTAATGGTTAAATTTAAAAGAGTAAACTTCAAAAAAATATCCCAAATGTTTCACTTGTTTTAAAAAAGAATCTTGAGGAATTTCGAGTTGCAAAAGGGGTCCTGAGGTTTCGTAATATTATAGAAACAAGGATTTTTCCTTGACACTATCAATTTTGCTGGACAAATACACCATCCGTTTTGCATAATTACTTTGGTAGTTTTTTCTTAGATAAACTAGACGAAGATTGAATAAGCCTATATGAATATTTTTCTGCTTTAGTTTTGTTTTTCTTCTTAATTGGAAGGATAATCGATTTCATTAGAGCCGGAGCTAGAAAGAGTGATGGTCCAAAAAATAATCAATCGCACAAATAAACCCTCTTAATGATTTTGATGGGTAAGAAAGTTGAAGATTTCATTGTTGATTGAAGTATTTTTCATGGTGTTTAATTTGTGAGATTTTTATGGGTTCGATGTTAGAGTTTGGGAATGGGAAATGAAAAAAGATTGATTTTTTTCGGAAATGCCCCCTACCACGTCTGTAAAACTGATAGTGTCAACGAAAAATCTTTGTTTTGTTAGCGGTACGAAACATGATGACCCCTTTTACAACCCAAAATTTCTCATGATCCCTTTTGAAAACGAGTAAAATCTCATGATATTTTTTTTAAGTTCACCTAATTTAAAAATCTAATAGGAGTAAAAAATTAATAATTATTATACAAATAAATAATAAATAAATTTATTATTAATACTTAAATATGTATGCAAAATGTGTGTTTGTTCGCCACTTTTCTATTGATAATATAAAATTCTAAATATAAACAGGTGTTATCAATACCGATATCAAATAGAAAAATGATGATAACTGCAAGTATATAGTTACGATGTAGTTTTAAAAGATATCGATCCCACAAGGAAGGGTTTTGGTTCTAAAGATCAACTACAGTTACGGAGAAAAAGAAATACAAATAATTTTGAGGATTTAATGGAAAAAAGGGTAGATGGATGGATAAGAATAGATTAGAAAGGGATGAAAAAGTATGTAGGAATTTTCTAAGAGCAAGTATAGTAGAGAATATGCAAAGATGATCGAAGATGTTTCATGCACTAGCAAACTTCAACAAACTCGATTATAAACACCTAAATATTATTTAATTCACCACAGAGCTACACATGAAATGACTTTTCTTAACCTAGGGTATTCGGATTATGACTCTCATAAAAACCTAGACAATAATATTACTATACTTAGAACGGGTCGCTCTCACATAGCCACATTTAGCAAGTTACCACTCTTAAAAATTTGGGTCACAAAATAGTGTTATAATCACAGATCCAGTGATTATACGCAATCTCGCTATCCTTGAAACTACTCTTAAAGTTAACTCAAAAACATATAACTTTATTGATATAAGCGACACAAGACGAAATACCCGTTATGACATATAAACATATCATAAACTTCAATTTAGAAAGTATAAGCAGAAACCAAAGTAAAGTTGAAGAGGTTTGCAAGTGAAAGCTAAAGTTGATAAAACTGTATCCACTATTTAATGGGAGTTGTCAGTTCCCGCAATGCTTGCGACTACTTTGAATTTGGTCCCGACTCGTACAAAACCTTAACTAGGATGTTATTCTTTGTGAATACCGAACAAATGAATGTTGAAGAACATAAAATTTTATTAATAAGTGCTTTGTAATTACACTCATACAATATTCGCTCGAATTTGTGAAGAAATCTGGTGATCGAACCAAGCGTCGAATCACATACAGTTTTCTTTCTAACACTTTAAAACTTAGAAAAATCTATATCTATTTCACTCTTTATTTATCTATGTCTTCCATGCATCTTTGCCATTATCTATCTGCATTCATTCCACGAAATCAGTTGATGAAAATGGCTATTTATAGAGTGTAAAAGGTTGCATCTCTTCAAACGAAACACGATGACCATTCGTGAAAGGTTTCATCTCCTTGGTTATGATTGGATGAATATTTTCATCCTTATCTCCAATGGAAATATACCTTTTTGTCCTAGTATTGTCTCCAAAAGGTATCTTTTTGTTTGGTGGTTGATGGAGGTTGATCATTCTTATCCAGCGTTTGAAAGTTCAGAAGAGCAGAGTAATCCGATATAATTCGTGATCATGATACACTAGTCGCAGTCGTGACTTCTAATTGAACACTCTTGGTTTGTAAAGAACACGGGTCACGATCACGATTTGGTATCGCAACGTGATTTGGCAATTCACAAACAAGATTCATGATCGCGACTTGGTCATGACACTACGTAATCTTCAGAAATTTTCCTTGAAACTTTACCGATTCTTGACAACTTCGATCCTAAGCCAATTCTTTGCAATTTATACATCTTTTTGCATCAAATTCTATCTTTGATCATTTTACTCACAAGATTTACCTAGTTTCTGCATTTGCATAAAAAACAACTAAATACCATGTGAAATCTTTTATATGAAGTATAAAAAAACTGTAGACCAAATCGTTTTATAAGTGAATATGATAAGAAAATAAGTGCAATTCTACACTTATTAGTGTCAAATCTAAAAACTTCAAATTTTTGATCGAGCTTAGTGTTAGTTTAGGATTGTTTTCTTAATCCATTTTCATAAAAATAAGCGTAAATGAGGAAATCCACACCAAACAAATCTTTTAAATAATATCAAAATATGTTGATTTTATCAAAAGTTTATCATTCAATATTTTCGAAGATTGTCCAATTTGTCAAACATGTCATCAGTATTTTGTAAAAAATGATTCTAACCGTCTATTTGAGCTGTGAATTGTCCATACTAATACATCATTGTTTTAAAAAAAAGTACTTTCGGAATATATAAAATTTAAAAAAAATGAAAAAGGAAGAGAGACAAAGCATTGTGGATAGGGGAGAGCAAGAAATCTAATGGAACGATTTGAACATGAGAACCAAATAGGACCAAACTAATTTGGTTTGGTTCTTGGTTCTAATATTTTGCTAATCTGGTTTAAGGTTCAGTTCTTGATTTTGAGAAAAGAATCAAATAAATTCAGAATCGAACTTAATTAACTTGAATAAAGTTCTCTTCATTTCTTTCTTTGATCATTCACGGTCTATTCTTTTCTATACTTTTTAATATAATATATTTTATTTTTATTTGTTGATTATCAAAATGAAACAAGTGCTTTTGATGTTTCTAGTTGTATTCAGTTTGTTTTGACGAGTTCGGGGGATAAATGAATTTAGCGCAGAGGATTTGGAGAATAGGTTGGCAAAAGTTTAGGTATCTTTTTATGATGGGAAATCATCCATAAGCTCTTCAAAAGCTATAAAGCAAAACAAGAAGAGTGTAAGGCGAAGTGAAACTCATGATTCGTCAAAACTCGGATAAATTATGCTTTTTCAGTTGTTTGAGTTGTAATATTTAATGATTTAAAGACACTCATAAATTATAGGCCAAATACATCAACACCCCCTTTAAGTTGGTTCCAATAGCCCGATGTCACCCTGAACTTTCAGAATTTCAAATCAACCCCTTAATTTGTCTCCTCAATGTCACGTGTCAACTTTTGATTGAGAATATAAAAATCAGAAAATGATATATTTGAAAAGTCAAACGAACCATATTTTGGCACGTGACATTAAGGGGGTTAAGTGGTTCACTTTTACCAAGTTGAGGGGGGTATCTAGACCTTTTGAAATGGGTGACATCAAGCTATTGGATACAAGTTAAAAGGGGTATTAATGTATTTGGCCTAAATTATAAGCCAAAAAGTAGTAGTATCACCAGTTATATTGTTTGTATTTGTTAACTCCTATGTGATATGTTGATGATGAAGCAAAACAAATAAAATATTATTATTGATTATATTGATTATTTATGTTGGTTATGCAATTTGGTATTGCGATATATTTGTAGACGTATTTGTCAAATATGCAGGTTTATTATTTGTGATAATCTTGTTATAATTATGCAGGTTTATATTTGTGTAGAATTTAGTTGATTATAATTGATTAATAATCAGCTACTTGGTTGGTCTTTTATCCGTAATTATCCTGTTGGTAATTGTTTGTTGTATTGAGATAATTACTTAACATTATTTATTGGATAATTATACTTATTTTTGTTAGGCTATTTTCCCTTGTTAACGTCTTTTGCTATTGTATAAGATTAGTTTTATAGCTGTGTTTCAGATTTATAATACTCCTTCAAATCAGTTTGTTATTTGTTAATAATTTGGTTTTGAAGAGATTTGGTCTATCGGTTTACAACGGCTATTGATAGGCGGAAATATGTTGTTATTTATTCAAGCAAACTGCAGTAAGTTATTATGAAAATCTTCCAGTTTTTATCAAGATCTCGGTTTTTACAGGTTTCTGCTGGAAAAGGGAGATCTCTGTTCTGCTACATGAAAATGGTGCAAATTTGGCGGGAAAATGTTGCTGGAATCAAGAAGCGGCGTGCTGCAGTAAAGAGTGACTGACGTGACAGCCTTGGGAGGAGAAAACTGCATAGTGGGGGACAACTTGTTTATTTATTTACTTCTTTTG
>CAOJBI011142495.1:0-10088 GCA_948277035.1 Euphorbia corollata | reverse complement strand
TGGTTTGTTATTGGCTTCTAGATTTATATTGATGGAAGCAATTATTATGATTTTTTATTATGTTTGCCATAATCGATGCAATGTATCCTGAATAACATTATTTTTTCAGCAAGTATTGGTTCATGATAAACATCTTTGTATTTTACCATTGGTGCAGGTTGGCTACATAGTGACTTCATGTTTGCTCAATGAGAACCATGATTTTCTTAGATTAGCCATAAACACCGTGCGCAATGACATCATTGGTAGAAATGAAACTTTCCAATGCCTGGCATTGACTATGGTACATTGTCAATTAATTTCTTGCTCCAGTACTGTTTTCATACTGTTCCTGTGAATCTTACTGCTTGGTTCTTAAGTTACCTTTCGTATTCATCTCATTTAATATAGAAGATATTATCTGTTCTTATCTAAAAGTATTTGTCTATTTGGTGTTAATGAGGTGATTGCATGAAGGATTTTTCTTTTTTCTACTGTTGTATATCAAAATTATATGCTCCCTCACTTATAAACACACTGGACATGGTTTTGAATTATATCCTAGTGGAACCAATGGAAATGGCTGTGTTATTTTCGTAAACCGTAATTGGATAGTCTATATGCATATAAATTACAGACTGGCATTCAAAATGATAATTTATGGACCAATGTGTTGGAGTCAAATAACAAATCCTTGGTTAAGCAACGTCCTCATGCAGGATGAGGCAAAATGTGTGAAGTATGGATTATTTATGAAACATGTTTGATTCTTGGGAGGTTATTTCGTAGAAAGTTGCATCTAAGAGGATAATTTACTTAGATTTTGACTTGGTAATTATTGTTTTTGTTGATTCTTGAATTTAAACAATATTCATAAAAAGAAGATAGAGAGTTTAAGCAACATTGCATGTGTAGTTATGAGATTTTGATAGGATAGACCCTTTTTGTTGGCCAATGTAGTATTGGAAGGATTCGCCTGTGTATATGAGCTAAAAACATTCTGATCAATTATGCATGTAAAAGTAAAACAGGAGGGAGATTAAAAGCAAGGGGAAAACCTCGATTGGCCCAAGTCCTTACAATTTTAGTTTTAAGAAAAGTTCCGAAGTTCATATTGTGGGGTGTTTTGATATTTTGTTGCACAAAAAAGAAAGAAAAGGAATATCCCGCTTTACATTTGCATAAACATGCTCATTTATTCCCGCAACCTTCAGTAATTCTGTCTCTTCAGTTTTCAGTTTTTGTTCTGTCTGACTGAAATATGCCCATTACAAGTTTTTGGAGAAATGTTAAACTTGACTGAAATAAATGGAGTGGATTTAACACTTGATGTGTTTGGAACGGATTTGACCGTAATAATATAGTTTGTCTTTAGCATCAGTGAACTGTTGCCAGCTATATGATATTTGGTCTAAGAACAGTTATTTGATTTTTAGTTTTTGCTATCGCCGTGATTGTCACATTGGAGCGGTTTGTACAGGTTCATGTTTATTTTGTGTTGGGCGTATTTAGTGTTTTAGCGACAACTATATGCTTTTTTTAAAAGGTCCCTGGTGGATCAGAGAAACCACTAACCTTATATCTTCATGCTCAGGGCTGTTGATCAAATGAATTGGTGGAACCTAATGAGATTTTGATTCTATCTTTGTACATTGCAGGTTGGGAATATCGGTGGAAGAGAATTTGCTGAATCATTAGCAGCAGATGTTCAAAAGTTACTTGTAAGGGTTGCAAAAATTTGCGAATTTTATTTGGCATACGTTGAACAGAATTGATCATAATCCTCATCCCTCTTCCTCTGGTTTTTGTTTCAGATTTCGAGTAGCTGCAGACCACTAGTGAGAAAAAAAGCTGCATTATGCTTGCTGCGCTTGTACAGAAAAAATCCAGACGTTGTCAATGTGGATGGCTGGTATGCTTCTATCTTTTACAATGGACTTTATTTGAACTTGCCCTTTTCTTGGTATATAGTATTTACCAGTTATATATCTTCTTCCCAATGTAGGGCGGATCGGATGGCTCAACTGTTAGATGAACGCGACCTTGGTGTTTTGACATCTTCTATGAGTCTTCTTGTTGCTTTAGTGTCCAATAACCATGAAGCATATTGGAGCTGCCTTCCAAAATGTGTCAAGACATTGGAACGACTTGCAAGGAATCAGGATATTCCACAAGAATACACTTACTATGGAATCCCATCTCCCTGGCTTCAGGTCTGTATTTCTTGTAGACTTTTCTTTTATTAGCCTTCTTATACAAATTCAGTAAAAGGAGATTCATATGGATTTTGTTGCCCATGAGATATGATTCTCGTTTATGTAATGCAATTGATGCCTTAGAGTTTTGCTAATGTAACCTTTAAATGCGTAGGTTAAAACAATGAGAGCACTTCAGTATTTTCCGACTGTTGAAGATCCTAATACTAGAAGATCATTGTTTGAGGTATGGTATTACTCCTTTCACTTGTTTTGATACTTCCACAGGAGTTCTGATTCTTATGAAACCTTAGTTCATGATTTCAGGTTTTACAGCGCATATTGATGGGAACTGATGTTGTAAAGAATGTAAATAAGAATAATGCAGCCCATGCTGTTCTTTTTGAAGCCCTTGCTCTTGTGAGTATATTGTTGAAAAACTTTTGGTTTTGCATTATGTTTCATAAATTTATGCTTGTAGCTGTATTAACTTTGTGCGAGTTTTAAAATGTCGTGGGGAGGGTAGAAGTTGTACCATGTCAAAACTTACTAAAATCAAGGTTTTTAGAACTGTAGCTTGATTTTGCGGTTTAATATGCATTTCAGCTTAAATTTACAATTTTTTTGGGAATACTGTATAATTGATCCTAATAGTTCCGTTATACAAAGACACAAGATTTGTATTTTTATATTTGGAATTTAGCATAACACACCTCTCTCCTATCTCTAGGATTTCCAGTAAGCCAACTTCTTTACCTGTTGATTTTAGCATGTCTTAATTATTTTCTGTTGCCATAACATGATTAGAAAATGTTTTTACTTTGGTCCTATCCTCATGTTGAGGTTGTGTCCATGACTTCATTTTTAATTTCAGGTAATGCATCTCGATGCTGAAAAAGAGATGATGTCTCAATGTGTTGCACTTCTTGGAAAATTCATTGCTGTTCGTGAACCTAACATACGTTATCTTGGTTTGGTAAGCTGTAGAAAAACTACGCTTCCTATTTTGATTATCTCTATGTTGGTTGAATAGAAGTTTTATATGTGCATTGCTGAAATTTGTATAAAACTTTTGCTCTTCTGCATTTGTTTGATGGGCATTACATGGATTTATTGCTTTTCTGTAGGAAAACATGACTCGGATGTTGATGGTTACAGATGTGCAAGATATCATCAAAAGACATCAGGCTCAGATCATCACTTCACTTAAAGATCCAGACATCAGGTTGAATTTGAGTGTTCCCTCATTGTTTTTGAAAATCCAGTATTTAATTGTCATGCATTTTTCTGAAAATTGTCCACTAGATACTTTTGTCACTATCTTTTCTTCTGAAGCTTCTTGAATATATTCTTTTGTTGAGGATCGTTAAGGTGAAGACAAATATGTCTGTCAGATAGTGTTCTATCATCTATGTAACATTTTTGCAGAAGTAGAAAAGCTGAATAAGCACCCTTATTTCTAGCTGCTACATTTTGAAGTTTAGGTTATGTTTCCAGATTTTACTCATTTGACTTCCTATTTCTCCAGCATTCGTCGCCGTGCTCTTGATTTACTGTATGGTATGTGTGATGTATCAAATGCAAAAGACATAGTGGAAGAACTACTACAGGTACCATTGAATAGGGGCTCGATAGTTTTTCTACTTTTACTGGGAATTGGGGTAAATTTTGTCCTTGGTCCATAAACTTTACTTCGTCCAAAATTCAAAGTCAGTAGCATGTAGTAAAGAAGTACCTATTCATCGTATTCCCATTAAAACAAAGATGTGGTAATAATTTGGGTGTTAGTTTGATTCGGACCTAAATAAAATCGAACTTGTTATCTTTTTGATTCAATGTGAAAAAAAGACAAGGCAGTGACACATATTACATTTCATATTGATTTAAAAAGATAAAAAACTTATTTGGTTTGACTGGAGCGTAAATGTAGGTGAACTAATGGTCAAACTATTGTCAGATCATCTGCTTCATTTTTGCAACTTTAGTAACTCTAACTCCGTTTACGTAATAAAGCGAATTTCAGGGGTTAAAGTGGAAATTTGGATACGTTCAAGTGGCATAGTTGAAATTTATCCCTTGGCATTTTCAATCGTATATATGTAATGTAACATAACCAATTTAGATATTTATTTTGGGAAAGTGATATGTGGAACGACTATGTCTCTGATTTTCATCTTATGTTCAGTATCTTAGTTCAGCAGATTTTGCAATGCGAGAGGAGTTGTCTCTTAAAGCTGCTATTCTTGCAGAGAAGTTTGCTCCTGATTTATCTTGGTATGGACACTTTCCTGGAGCAAGAAGTTCCTGTTACTCTGTTAGTTCTTATGTGACAGCTACAGGATCAATAATTCTCTAAACTTGAGCTTATGTCGCTGACATAAAGTATTACTTTCCATGTCATCTGATACAACCATAAGGAACATAAAGTTTCTTAATTTGCATTCCATTTGTATATGCAAGAGTTTAATCTGCCAGTTTAGCATCTTGATATTTCTTTAACAAGTTGAGAAACTCCAAAAAACATTATTTCACTGTACTCTAGGAGCTGTCTAAGGAGTTCTGAAAGTGGAAAAAGCTCACCAGATTCACAAAAAGTAAAATAAGTCAATTTCATAACTCTGCTGCTACAGTTTAGACCAACATCTAACAGTTATCATGGTCGATTGGCTAAAATGTTTTTCAAAGACTAATGTTTTAGACGTTGCAAATATTACAATTGGTGGTGCAGTGAGCATTAACCTGTCTGGATGTTTCAGCATATTCAGATTTTACTTGATTTACGTAATATTGTTTTGCAAAATTCAACATGTAGCCTTTTATGTTAAACTTAAAGTAGTTCTTGCAGAAATATTATTATTTTTGTAAGTGCTGTAATTTTTTCTTGTACAGGTATGTGGATGTAATCCTACAGTTGATTGACAAGGCAGGGGATTTTGTTAGTGATGACATATGGTTTCGTGTTGTGCAGTTTGTTACAAACAACGAAGACCTACAGGTAATAAAATTTGTAGTATCCTATACATGTGTTCTTTCAGGTAACCCTTATCTGAGAGACTGAGACTTGAGATGTATTCTCAGCCTTATGCTGCAGCAAAAGCTAGAGAGTATCTGGACAAGCCTGCAATACACGAGACAATGGTCAAGGTCAGTTTTTTTGGGTTTGAAGCTAGAACTTGTAAATTGTATATTTCAGAAGAGTAAAGGGATGGAGCAGGTGTGCTAGAAAGGTGGTTTAAATAATAAATTTGTTTACAGGTTAGTGCATATCTCCTTGGAGAGTTTGGCCACCTTCTTGCCAGACGGCCTGGGTGCAGTCCAAAGGAGCTTTTCAACCTGATACATGAGAAGCTTCCAACTGTGTCGTAAGATGCTTTAGAATTGCTATCGTTGTATAGTTTTTGCTTCATCCAGCTGTTATATCTTAAGAGTGACAAGTATATTTGCAGAACTTCCACCATTCCATTGCTTCTTTCGACATATGCTAAGATCTTAATGCACACTCAACCCCCCGACCTAGAACTGCAAAATCAAATATGGACAATATTTAGCAAGTGAGAGAACCTGTCTTTGCTTATCTTCTACCTTTGGAGTGGCCGTTTTTGGATTGTTTATGAACTTTAACTGTCTTGTCTTCTGATAGATATGAGAGTTGCATTGATGCTGAAATACAACAACGAGCAGTTGAGTACTTTGCATTAAGTAGGAAAGGTGCAGCTTTAGTGGACATATTGGCTGAGATGCCTAAATTCCCTGAGCGTCAGGTGGGTACTGCTGTTACTTCACTATATTAGTTTTAAAGAAGACTTCTTTGAAGTTACAATCAGAAAATCCTCATTAACTTTTATTTGAAATTGGTTTGCGTGCAATTGGTGCTACACTTATTTATCTTTGTGCATTCAGTCTGCATTGATTAAAAAAGCAGAAGATGCAGAAATTGATACTGCAGAGCAAAGTGCTATAAAGTTGCGGGCCCAACAACAGACATCAACTGCTTTGGTTGTGAGTGACCTACCTCCTGCTAATAATGGGCCACCTCCAGCAGTTGCACAGCTTAGCCTCGTTAAAATGCCCAGCATGAGTAACGATGTTGTTAGTACTTGTCACCTTGTGTAAATGCCTAACTTTCTTCTGGATTTTTTGACACAACTGTTTACTTGTTTGTGTATTGGGATTTGTGTTATGACAGGAGTATAATTCAGAGCGATCACTAACTCAAGTAAATGGGACTTTGAACAAGGCTGATCCTCAATCTGCCTCAGCGGATATTCTTGGTGATCTTTTGGGCCCTCTAGCTATTGAAGGTCCTCCTGGGCCAGACATTCAGGAAAATGCAGTCCCTGGAGTGGAAGGTGTTCCAAATGCAGTAGATGGTGCAGCTATTGTGCCTGTTGAAGAAGAGACAAGTTCTGTTCAGGTGATCTGTTCTATATTTATTTGCTATTTCTATGATTGGAAGTGCAGTTAGCTGATAGAGAATGGATATAGGATTTGCTCATTTCTCAAAACTGAATTAGAACTCGTATCGGTGAAATTATATAACAAATAGGAATTTTAAGCTGAAGCAGTAAATTAGAGACTAGGAGCAAGCAACGAAAGAAATTAAAATGAATAAATAACTCTCTTTGCTCTCACATTGCTATATGCTCCTTTCTCAACCAAAAGCTCCCCTACTTGCTAACTCTCCTTGTATATACCCTAATAACCCTCATATGTCTCTTATTTAGTTACTATTCAATCCTTTTACTATAATCCCATTTCTAACAGTAGCATAGCATCTAGTTGACTTTACTTCTGTATTTTTCTTTTCACTCGCATCATTGGTGACCGGTGAGTATTGAATCAATTGATTAATTGGGTTCCATTCCCAATGTTTGGATAAGAGTTCTGTTTTCATAATTATATCGCACTAGCATGCTTCTATGACCAGATTAATATTTTCATCAAGCCATTTTGGTGTTTGACTTGTTTCTGTTTTTTCCTTGACATCCTTTTGAATTTTTTTTTAAATTAAAAGATAATTCATTTTCTTTAGGTTGAGCACATTTCACTCATATGCTTTTCTACTGTGAGCACTCGATTGTTGTGCTAGAGTAGCTGCAAAATTTATACATCACATATATCATTGTTTCTCACGAGCTCCTTGTCTACCTTGTTTGCAGCCGGTAGGAAATATAAATGAAAGGTTCTATGCTTTATGCCTGAAAGATAGTGGTGTCTTGTATGAGGATCCAAATATTCAGGTACAACCTCTTTTTTCTATCTTCTCTTTTATAGTATATTTATGCATCTTGATGAGTAAATTAGTTATCTGCTATTCATGTTCATCCGATGTTTTGACGTTCCATTCTGTGAATCTTGCAAATTTTTTTCCAGATAGGCATTAAAGCAGAATGGCGGGCTCAACATGGCCGTCTTGTTCTTTTCCTTGGAAACAAAAATACATCTCCTCTGAGTTCTGTTAAGGCTCTAATATTACCTCCTGCCCATTTAAGGATTGAACTCTCGTTAGTACCAGAAACGATTCCTCCACGGGCACAGGTTACAGTACAACTAATTTTCAGTTTTTCAGTATCTTATATCTGGAGTTGCCTTTAATACTGTTTTTGTTTTTCTTTGTATCCTCCTCAATTATATAGGTTCAATGTCCACTTGAAGTCTTGAATGTTCACCCAAGCAGGGATGTTGCTGTTCTTGACTTTTCCTACAAGTCAGGCACCAATTTGGTACTCATTAGACAAAATAATCTGCCTTTTGTTTTCTTTGCTTCATTAGGTGAATTTGCAATTATGAATCTAGTAATTCACTCACGAGGCCTTTGTTTGTAATAGGTTAATGTCAAGCTTCGTCTTCCAGCTGTTCTCAACAAATTTTTTCAGCCTATTTTAGTGACAGCAGAAGAGTTCTTTCCCCAATGGAGGTCGCTATCAGGGCCACCTCTGAAGCTTCAAGAAGTAGTATGTATATTGTGCATTGTGTTTGGAAAACGCCGAATTTTTAAATATAAAAAATTATTTTCTGAGGTTGCTTTTTTGTATGTTACTGAGGGCCAATTTGGGATTGCTTTCCAATGCTACTTTTCTGAAAAGCTCCATTTTCAAGTTTTTTTATGTTGCTGTGGATTTTAATAGCAAACAGTGCCTATTAATTAGCATTAAGAGTCAATCTTTTGTCCAATGCCAAAATATGTTCTATTAAAACTCTGCAAGTGGAACTTTTCGTGATTGCAGCTTTGACAACAATCCCAAACAGGCTTCGACTCGGGGGGATAACAATTGACTACCTATTTGTTGAGAAATACATCACTTCGTTCAGGTTCAACAGATGGAAGATATATTAAATACCATGATAGGAAAATGATAAGTTGATAACAATAGAAGTATTGAGTAAAAAAGAAGTCAGCTGTCATAATTTGAAACAGCAATGTATGCAAGTTTGTTATCCGGTTAATGCAGAATAGTATATGCAAGCCATCTTTGACATTCTAACTGAATTTTTTATTGAATTCAAACTCTCGTTGATATTTGAGATGTATCAAAGTTATTTCTTATGCTCTGTTTTAAATATTAAGTTGGGTGATTGTTTTTGTATTTACTTGCACAGGTTAGAGGTGTACGACCACTACCTCTTTCAGAAATGGCAAACCTATTTACAAGTTTCCGGTTGATGGTTTGTCCGGGGCTTGTAAGCCACTTATATCTGTCTCTGTCTCTCTCTCTTTTCTCAACTTCCGCGAGTTGCAAAATAACTTGCTAACAACTTCATTTCTTTTACAGGATCCAAATCCAAATAACTTGGTTGCAAGTACAACTTTTTACTCAGAGAGTACAAGGCCAATGCTTTGTTTGGTGAGCAACATACGAGGACAAATTTTTGTGCCATGTGGATTTTCATTACATAAATGCAATCAATTAAATGATACATTTGGATAGGGATGAGCTTGTGCGGACAGTATATGATGTTTGACATTACAAATGAACTCCATGAAAATTAAATTTACTGTATACCAATATTCATTGAGACCTCTGGCTCTTCAGTTTCTTTGATTTATGTTCTCATCATCTTCAAGCTGTAAATGCAACTAAATATCTCTCATTTTCTCTGATTTTGTTGTGTTTTTTTTCAGGTAAGAATTGAAACTGATCCAGCAGATAGAACACAGTTGCGTATGACAGTTGCCTCAGGGGACCCTACACTAACATTCGAGTATGTATTATGATATCCTCCTCCTGCCTCCATTGCTCTACACCTTTGAAATTGAATTATGATATTCGAGCCTTTGATGTTGTAGGCTGAAAGAGTTTGTCAAGGAACAATTGGTACCCATTCCTACACCACCACCATCTCAAGTAGTTGAACCACCTAGTCCAGCCACCACTTTGAATAATGATCCGGGGGCTATGTTGGCTGGTTTACTGTGACCTTTTTAAGGTGATCAAATTTGCGCTCATTATACACTTGTTTATACAGCTGTCCCCCACCCTTCCTACAGACGGATCAGGACAGTCATGATATATGCAAGGGCTGGCCGAGGAATCAAGGTTCAGCTTAAATTCATGACTTTCCAGGGGTTGGTCGGGTTTTTTTGAAATTCTTTTGCACAATTGTAATGTGCTTAGTGAGTTTTTCCTTTACTTTTTCAATCACTTGGGGTGAGGGTATTTTTTTTTTTCAATTTTTCTCCTTATTTTTATTTACCCAGTTATTTGCTGGATTTGTTTCTGTTACGAGACCTGACTGGCTACTCTGTAAGATAATACATGGAATAGAATTGAGTCGTAATAGTTCGTATTTGATTGTTTATCCAGAGTTATATTTTAAGTAAGAGCAATTGCACGGGAATTCTGAATTCATATGTAAGAGCCAACTTGTCATTGTTTTTACAAGCGTCAAAAGTCCTTCCCCGAAATGCTCCTC
>CAOJBI011142220.1:0-13850 GCA_948277035.1 Euphorbia corollata | reverse complement strand
CTTAATTTTGTTTGTGGTGATGAGTAATGATAGAGACTTTTAAAAGTGGTGATGTTTGTTTATTTATTGTCAAGACGATAACTTCCTTTTCACGTTCTTTGCTCTAGAATAAACCCTTGAAAAGATGCTTATTCTTGACTTTTGTTCAATCTTATCTTCTCAAGTTGCCGCCCGGTTTGCTGTTTTTCCTTATCTTTGTTTCCCAACTTTTGCGGATTATGCAATTGTGTAACGCTAATCGCTCTGTACATTTGAAACATCCTGCTGCATCCAATACATTTTGAGGAACGTAAACCCATTTCAATTTTACTTCCCATTTCAGTCTCGTATATATATAACACGTAAATAAAAATAATAAAAAAAATTATGTAATACACATAAAATATATTGTTAAACTGAGTATTTGTTTTGTTTATCTTATTAATACCCTACTGAAATATGAAATCTTAAATATAATATTTAAAAATTTGAAAAATATTGAACTATTGCTGCTCAAATAGCGAATAAAATTTAAAATAAATCAAGGTGTTTACAAATTTACAAAATAAATGGACATTCTTTTAGCCCATACCCCATATGTTCACGCTGTAATAATGTATTCATCAACCATACTGCATTATTTGATAATTTCATAGTTTATTTTAATAAAATAATGTTGTAGTTTAGACTTTTGATGTATGATAGTAATTTATAAACTCATTAAACAATTTGTTTTACCTTTCCACAGTCAAACAATAGTTATAACTTATAGGCGTTCATTTATAATTTTTGTATGAAAAATGCTTTTCACTATTTTATATACAAAAATTCTAAATAGCAATTGACAACATCAACAATGATATCAATGAAACTACTCATTATCAATTAAATTAATGAATGACGTTTTATTTTTTCTTTTTACATAACTTTTGGAAAGGCAAATATTAAAAAAAGACATTTTTCAAAAAAGTTTGAATAGTTTAGAGGATTCTATGGGATTTTCAGTGAGATTTTTTTATCACTATCTAACTTATCATATAAAAAAAAATGAATGTTTTTGGTAGAACCTATGTAAGACTTGACTAAAAATCTTGGTATGAATCAAATAATTTATTTTATGTTACATATTGAATTGGAGTATTATTAAAATGCAGCATCCATGAGAGAAGAGGGGGTAAAAAAAAGACATACACTTTGCAATTGGTTACGTTCACAGGATAACTAATGATTTGGTATTCCTCAATCATTACTACATCGAATCATTAGCGTTAAGATAATTGAAAATTACAGTTAATCGTTATCATACGATTAAAACGTGAGAATTTCAATTTCAAAATAAAATAAACATCAAACCCATTTACCAATACAAACTCTAACACGAAAACCCCAAATCCCTTCTTTTTCTATTTTCAATTTCCTTTCAATTTCTCTCCCAAAATCTCAATAAATCCTTTCTCTGTCTCTTTGATGGAAGACTTGCTATCTTCCATCACGAGCACCACAATTCCCCCTCCCTACTAACCCTAATTCCTTCAGTTGTTGCAGTTACCCCGGCCGGATAGATGTTTTCTTGGAATTTCGCCAAATCGGCGGAGGCCATGTTCTCCCGCTGGTCGGTCAAGCGGCTTTTTCAGTTTCTTTTGAAGAAGAAGTTAGGACAGTTTATATTAGGCGATATTGATCTTGATCAGCTTGATATTCAGCTTACTCAGGGCAAAGTTCAGCTTAATGATCTCGCTCTTAATGTCGATTATCTTAATGACAAGGTAATTTGCTTCAATTCTCATCTGTTTTCCATTCATTGCTGCGTCGAGATTAGTTTGACTATGTATTTAGGGTAATTTTAAGAAAGTTAAAGAAAGCTTGTGTTTATCTGGTTTTTATAATCTAGTTGTTAAACTAGGGAGACTCAATTCGTAGGAATCTATGCAGTGTGTCACTTAAGAGGTCTTTTCTCTTATCATCTTTTCTTGTTTAGTTATGGAATATGGTTTGAATTGTTTTCTGCATTTCTGGTTTTGGTATCCAGAATCGGAACTAAAAAAGAGTGCAAAGTAATGTTTACTCCTTGCCTTAGTGGTTGCGCCTTTAGGGATTAAGATATGCTTTTCTTGGGTATTTTTTTTGTTTATGATTCTATTTGTTTTCTAGGTTGGTGCTGCAACGCCTGTCATAATAAAAGAAGGATCAATTGGTTTGTTATCAGTTAAATTGCCCTGGAAGGATAGAGGGTTTCAGATTGAGATTGATGAACTTGAAATTGTTCTCTCTTTTCCTTCCTCTCCAAGAAATAAATTATCTTCGGTTGACGAGAAAAACAGAACTGGTGAAGATAGTACTCTTCCTAAGCATAGCGAGGAAGTGAAGCATGGTTATGATATGATGGATAATGATGAAAAATCTAGTTCAACGGATGTTCATGAGGGTGTTAAGGCTATTGCAAAGATGGTCAAATGGTTTTTAACAAGCTTCCATGTAAAAATAAAAAAACTAATAGTTGCATTTGAACCAGGTTCAAGGGTTGATAAGAAGGTTGGGCATCAGAATATCTTGGTTCTTCGAATATCTGAGACAGAATGTGGAACTTGTGTTTCTGATCAATCAAACTCGGATGCAAGAGCCGATAGTATCCTTGGAATAAGTCAGCTAACGAACTTTATAACGTTTCGAGGAGCTGTGCTGGAACTTCTTAAAATGGTTTCTGATAGAAATGAAACTTGTGTTGGAGGTCCAACATATGCAAGTTTTGGTGAGTTGCGATTGGGGAAGTGTTCATCGGATGCTACTCCAATTCTTAGTGGGAGAAACGATGGATTTTCAGGGAATTTAAAGTTAAGCATCCCCTGGAAGAATGGTTTCTTAGATATTCGGAAGGTAGATGCAAATTTGTCTATTGATCCCGTTGAGTTGAAATGGCTTCCCTGTACAATTAAATGGTTTTTACTTTTGTGGGAAACTTATAGAGCTTTGAGTGAGGAGATGCTTATAAGTTCAGTGTCCCCTGTTGACATAAACTTGGCATCTCATCTCCACTCATCAAATGTAGTTTCTTCCGATGAAGTGGTAACCATGGATGACAGTTTTTCCTCTGCATTTTCTTCTTTGACCTTGCAACAATCAGCAAGTGATACCTTGCTACCTGGATCACATCTTATACCTAATTGGGTTCCCAATTCTATAAGAGAGAATGATGGCCAGTATGAACTTGATCTTGGGGCAAGGTTAGTATCTTTTGTGCTATTTTATTTTGTAGACATGATTCATATATGTAGCAGAAAAAAGTTTAATGACAGGGTATGGCGTTTGTATTTTGTTTTTTTACCATCAAAAGAACTTGTCATGATGGTTCAAATCATCAAGAACCTGGCGAAACAATCATGTCAGTATTTTAAAATCAAAACGTGATAATATATTGAACATTTGAACTCAAGGCTGCATGCTCTTGTTAGGAATTTGTGGATGATCATGTTTTGTTTGAAACAGGCTTAGAAATGAAAACTCATTTTTGCACTTTAAGTGATGACATACATAAAAATTTAAGGGTGCCACATTATGCTAGGAAACAGCTTATGCTGTGGGCTATAGCCATTTAATGTGGGTTTTACTGTTTGAAATCCTTTAGTAGAAATTATGAACCAAGATGATATTCGTAGTACCTTTATATAACATGTAAAGGATACTATTCTAAAACCACGATTACGATTTAGTGCTGTGTTTGGTGGGAGGAAGTGAGGAAGGAGGAAAGAGATTGTAGAACTTGAGGATTGAATTTAGAGTTTAAACACAAGCTTGTCCATACACGTTCGTCTAAGCCACTTGTCTCTCTCTTCCTTCCAACCAAGCACACCCTAAGAGCTTGTCATTGTGATGCCATTATTGAATCTATTCGATTAATTTATCTTTTTTGCTGCCCTACTAGATGAAGAAGAAGCGGAAATTGGAATTAATGCAATGACTAGAATCCGATGTGTTCTCTTCTTTCCTTTTCTCTGGCCCCATTTTGTACTTTCTGTTTCCAAATTTTGAAAAAGGCATACACAATTAAATTCCAAAAATTAGCAAGTCATAGACTAGTATTTTATTAACGGTTCAAGTTGATTTACGGTAAAACTTTAGTGCTTGTAGGCACTACGTATATGTAGACAAATTGAATGTTCTAGCTTACTCAGTGTCATTTGTACCATAACCCGGCATTATATTTTCTTGTGCTCTTTCAAGTAATGCTGGTTTATTGATGCTGTGCAATTGGCTAATATGCAGCGTGGACCAGTTTTTTGAATGCTTTGATGAAATGCGAAGTTCACAAATGGCCTTGGGAAGCAGTGGAATGTGGAAGTGGACTTGTTCTGTTTTCAGTGCATTAACAGCAGCGTCCAACCTTGCTTCTGGATCTTTGCGTATTCCTGCTGGTGAATTTTCTTCTTACTTGTCATCTCATCTTTAAATGATGTGTGGGTTTGAGTGTTTTCTGTTCTTATTCTCACCCATCTTAAATCTTTATCCAGCATAATGTGCAAGTTCCTGCAATTATGCTCTAAATTGGTCAGTAAGATTTTAGTTAGATAGTCGATTTTAATGATTTCCTTCAAATTTGAACTGGTTAAAATAGAAACAGATGAAAAATACTTACATGCATTGGTTTATGATATTTTATTATTAAAGAAAAGACACAAGTTGTATTTGGCAAGCCCTTATGTAATAAATTGTGAATGTGTTGTTCTACCATGCTAAGAACTACAACTTGATGATGAACTTGAAGAACCTTTGCAGACTAATAATTGTGCTTCATCTCAATGGTCGTTGCTAATCTTAATCATCACCTAGGTGCACATAATTACATGTTTGTCAGTGAAAGGTGTCTTTTGTTTTAATGTTTTCAATGGGAGATCAGAGCTATGTGGATTACGTTGAGGTTATATATTTTACTTAATTAATGCATGAACTTGAGATCCAGGAGATATGCATTGGGCAAAACTCCTTTAATGTATGTACTATTCTTAAATACTATGACTTGTGCTGACGGCGTTGCGAAATTGTCAACTGATACTAGATGTTGGATTTTGACTTCGTCAATTTTTTCTTTTAAATTGCAGAACAGCAGCATGTTCAGACTAACCTTAAAGCAACTCTGGCTGGAATGTCAATCATCTTATCATTCCAAGATGAAGATCTGGAGTACTTGTATGACCCACAGGATAAACAGGGGAATGGTTCAGATTTTCATTATGTGGTTGCAGAATGCGACAATATTCTTCTTTCTTTGCAGGTAACGTTACCCTGTGATAGTTTAAACATAGAGCTACTTTCTGTATTTTAATTCTGCTTTACTGTTGCTTGCTCTAGGTAATGTTCCTTTTGCTAACTAGAAACATTTGACAAGATTAACAGGTGTGTCTTCAGAAAATGAGATTTGAAGGTGAAGTGAAGCATATTGAGGTTGTTGATTACTTTAACGGGGGTAACACAGATAGCAGCTGCAAAACTCTTTCAATTCAACATCTACAAGATGACGTTCAAAGTGCTCTTCCTCCACTTGCTTCATTTGTTGAAGAACCTCGTTCAGACAAATTAAATTCTCTATATGCTTCAGATTCTTTCTTCAGAAATATGTCAAAGATGAAATTGCTCAGTACCTCTGGTGTTACTTATTGTGAATTTGCCATAAATTCTGGCTCCTTAGATACTTTAAAGGGTGCAAAGTCATTTTCTGTTCAATTGCCCCATTTCATATTTTGGGTGAACCTTTGGTCAATAAATACATTGACAGATCTTTTGACGGACTTTCAAAAGTATGTTGAAATGAATAGTAAGAGCAGTAAACTTTCACCTATCAATCAGAAGCATGGGTTCTCTGCCGGAGGCATTCAAAAGGGTCCATCTTCATCAGAAAATTTAGAGGGGCATATATCGATTCTTAATGCAAGGATAATTATGTGTTGTCCTGTTGGAACTGACAAAGGCACTAGGAATTTCTTTTCTTGGAATCAATTTATTGCCATTGATATTTCCTCACAATCGACATTGGAAAAAGGGAAGGTCCAAAACAGCAGTGGTTCGTTGTTGGATGCTAATTGGCGGAGAAGGTATACTTCGAAGGTTACATGCTCTTTGCATTTCAATGTCGGTGATATAAAGGCTTACTTGGTCAATCAAACTTGTAAAAGTGATGCAGAAATCAACTCCTGTAGTCAGAAGTTTTCGGCAGAGAAGATTTTATCTGTCAGCAGCAAGGGTTTTTCTTCTAATGTTACTTTACTTTGGCAGGAAGGCTCTGTAACTGGTCCGTGGATATTTGAAAGAGCCAAATCCCTTGCCACCTCAGAGGCTAGGAGCAAGAAAAAGTCTTTTGTGAAAGATTATGAATTTGCCTCTGTGTCTTCTGTGAATGATTCGGGAACGAGAACTTCCCAAACTCGTGAGGAGATGATTTTGAGCTCTGTATTTATCTTGCATATTTGTCTATTTTCTGTTACTCTTGATCTTTGTAGTACTCAGTATCATAAATTAGATAATCTTTTAGAGCAGATGATGAATGAATTGTCTAGAACTTGTCACAAGACAACTAAAGTTGATGGGGCATTTCCTGATTCTCAGACATCTATTCTCATGGAATGTGAATCTGTAGAAGTTTTAATCTGGCCAGAGAGGAAGGAGGATATAAAGAATTCATTCCAGTATGAACTTCCTGGGTCTTGGGATTGTATGAAATTGAAAGCTCAGAAGGTTGATATGTTGACTGTCTCAAACATTGGAGGTATTGGGGGTGCCAATTTCTTTTGGCTAGCACATGGGCAAGGTAAGTTGTGGGGCTCCATCACTGGGGCTCCAGGTGAGGACATTCTTCTGATTTCTTGTAGCAACTCTACAAGGAAACGTGGTGATGGCAGAGGTTCCAATGTGTTGTCGTCTAGGTTGGCTGGTTCTGACATTTTACATCTATCTGATCCAAAGAATTTTCATGAATATATGTCAATTACTGTCAGATGTGGAACAATTGTGGCTGCTGGTGGTCGGTTGGATTGGTTGGATGCAATATCCTCCTTTTTCAGCCAGTCATCTCATGTAGTTAAGAAAGTAGATGATGATAAATTGCCAAAGGAGGATATAAAAGATGTACATTGTGGAAGTACTTTTGTTCTCAAGTTGGTTGATATCGGTTTAAGTTACGAGCCCCATCTAAAGAATTCTTTGCTTCAAGATGTTCATTCCGATTCTAGTTCCTCAACTTTAAAAGACGAAACAGGAGAGCCTAATGTTGCTTGTCTTTTAGCTGCTTCTTCCTTGACTCTTTCCAATACTACTTTGGGAGAATCTGCTAATGATTACAAAATCAGTGTGCAAGATTTAGGGTTCCTTATTTGTGAAGCATTTGAGAATCTTGGTGGCACTTATAGCGCAGAATATCTGCATGAGATGGGTTATGTTAAAGTTGCTAGGGAGGCACTTCTTGAAGCAGTTTTGAGAACTAATTGTCAGAATGGTCTTTCCTGGGAGCTAGAATGTTCTGAATCTCACATTTATCTGGAATCCTGTCATGATACAACTTCTGGTTTGATTCGACTGGCTGCTCAACTTCAGCAGATATTCGCTCCTGATATGGAGGAATCAATTGTTCACTTGCAGAGCCGGTGGAATAATGTTCATCAGGCCCAACAGAGTAATGAGTTCAATGATGAAGGTGGGACTTATAATTCTTCATCAAGTTCTGAGGAGCATGCCTCTATTGTCAATTTGAGTAATAAACTTGGAATTGCTGGTCTGATGGATGAAATATGTGAAGATGCATTTTATTTGGATGGGAGTCCGGATCGCCAATTCGACTCTGATGAATCCCGTGGTGTTTCTTTTAAAGAAAGCCTTCCTGAAGAGTTTTGCAGCTTGATTAGAGCTCCTGAAATTGTCTCTGATGATCTATCGCATGATAGATCATTCTCGCTCATAGGTTCAGAAAGTAGTCAAACCTCATATATACAGAATGGTATATTTCCAGAACTAATAGAAGGTTATTGCTTATCTGAGTTATCTATGGGTAGGCATTCGGTTCCCCAGAGTGTTAAATGCCAGTCTAAAAATTTTGGGGATGGAGATATTGGAAAGGGAAATGGTGGATGGTACAAGGACGCACCCATAAGCATTGTTGAAAATCACATTTCTGAAGCAAGTGGGGAAACCAGCTTAAATCAGATTTTGGAGGATGAATTTCCATCTTTTGATGGTTCAGGATCTGATGATTTGGGAAAGCCCACCGGGCGCATACTTCTTAAAAACATAAGCATGACCTGGAGAATGTTTGCTGGTTCTGACTGGCATGCGCATGGAAATAACAAAGAACCATCTAGAGGAATACGTGGTAGGGATACAACTGCTTATCTAGAGCTTGAATTATCAGGGACAAAATTTCAGTACAACATTTTCCCAGTTGATGGAGTTTGTTCTTCTAAGCTTTCTTTATCTGTTAAGGATTTTTACCTATATGACAGGAGCAAGTCTGCACCTTGGAAGCGGGTAATGTAGAATTTTATTTCCTTTCTAGTCAATTAAGTGCCATATTTTAGTAATCTTGTATGAATAATATCTCTTTTGAATTGAAAGGTACTAGGATATTATCGTTCAAAGGATCATCCTAGGGAATCTTCATCTAAAGCACTTAAATTGGAGTTGGAAACTGTTAGACCAAATCCCTTAACCCCTCTTGAGGAATATAGGTATGCCTGCTGTCCTATTTAAATTTAATGAAGTGGATCAAAAGGTCATATTCTCCAGAATCTTTACTTGGAAGAAGCACTGATACGGGAGCTCCTTTCTTTTTGAAATTCTGGAACAATTGGGCTTCATTAAAAAATTTCCCCTTCTGCCAGAATCAACATATGAAAATTCTGACATTATACATTAGACTCTATAACTTTTCAAACCAGGTAATCACATTTGCATAATTTCTCTTCCAGGTTGCATGTAGCTTTATTACCAATGATATTACAACTTCATCAGAGCCAACTTGATTTCCTGATCAGCTTTTTTGGGACGAAGAGCTTGTCAACTGACCAGTTGCCAGATCATGATCAAATTTCACACAGCGCAAAACCTTCTCCAACGGTTAATCTTGCAGGAGAAAAAATTGCAGCTGAAGCATTGCTTCCCTATTTTCAGGTGAGTGCACTAGTATGTTTGTAGTGGGATGGTATTGATCTTCCTTTTTCTAGTATAATCTGATAGGCCATAATGGTGTCCTATGCTTTTGTTGCTATGCATAACGCTTCCCAAAATTATAATATAAATTACAGAATTATTGTTCTTCAGGTCACAGGACACCATATCATGATCTTCGTTTTTTATCCTTGTTTACTCAATAGTCTTTGCATATTAATAAAAACTGATAGTCCCCCCTAACCCTAACCCATCCACTTATAGAAAATTGGTCAATCTTATGTATATCTTTCTCACGGAGTAAACATCTGGCAGTGGCTGTATATACAAGTATTAAAACTTTTTCAGTTTCCTGTGACCATGTCTCTGTCTTTGTAATTTGATTTATTTATGTCCATTTTATAGCGAGTAAAACATTTTTTTGCCTACTTTCTTATGTAGTGATTTGACCAACAATGATATTAGAAGCAAATAAAAGTACTTTCATGTGAATGTATCATTATGATGTTTGTACTTCAGCTTTGGAGACATCCAAACACTTGTACTTTGATATGGCCCATATGAAGTGGTTTCTTCTTTTAATTTATTTACATGCTTTTATACTTGTTGTGGTTTAGTTATGAACTCGTGGGTTTTGATTTTTTGATTTTGTTCTGTTTACTGATTATTTTTGCTATACTAGATGTTCGATGTTTGGCCTATTGTTCTTCGGGTTGACTACACTCCACGCCACATTGATCTAGCAGCATTGGGAGGGGGAAAGTATGTGGAACTTGTCAACGTTGTCCCTTGGAAGGTGAATACTAATTACTTGCTTCAAGTCTAAAAAGTTTTTTATTGGTTGCTTACATTGTGGTCCTAAAGAAGTGTTATTGAGGAAATGAATTGTTCTGCAAGTAAGTTGTATTTACCAAATTTACTATTCTGACTATTCTGATAAATCTGTATCGTACCTGTTACACAGTGTCTCACTTCAATCCATTTTGTGGTGCCATGCATGCACTAGACCACTAGTCAAGTGTTATGTAACATTTTGTTTGTTTCATTAAACTCAACAAGTCATTTTTCAAATCTTATAGTATGATCTATTCGGTGCAGGGGGTGGAGCTGCAGCTCAAACATGTTCATGCAGTTGGTGTGTATGGCTGGGGCAATGTGTGTGAAACAATTGTTGGGGAGTGGTTAGAGGATATTTCTCAAAATCAGGTTTAGTTACACCCATTATGTATTATGAATTTTTATCCATTATGTATATTGAGAACTTCAGAATTTGATCCCCCTTGACATCTTTGTTGATATTTGTTTATGCTTTATCATTTAGATACATAAAGTTTTGCAAGGATTGCCTACCATTCGATCCTTGGTTGCAGTTGGTTCAGGTGCCGCAAAGCTTATCTCTTTGCCAGTTGAGAGCTACAGGAAGGATCAAAAAGTACTCAAAGGAATGCAGAGAGGTGAATCATTCGTTTCTTGATGTGTTGGTGTGTTGGAAAATCCCACCACTTTACTAAAATCAATTTTGGAATGTACCACCAACTTAAGTATACCTGTGAATATGTAGACTGCCTATAGATTTTCAATTATTTGTCAGAATTATGGGATGAAAGCTTATTATTTCTTCTTTCTGTTTGCCTCTGAAAGTAAACTGTTTGAAGATGTTCAGGCCTTGGTGCTTTTGTTAATATGGTTTTTGGAGAATTGTGGTGTCATTCTTGCGCGCGAGGCATTTTTTTGTTGTATTTAATGATGAGCAATGTTTTCGTTGCATTTATTGCAGCTATGTAAGGATTGACATTTTGGAATATATTTCCATCGATGTCTGGGATACCCTCATTTATAAATTCTTGGTCTCAGTAGTCTTCTGTACAAGAATTTAGCTTAGTTCTAAATGTCATTTATGGACTATGTTATCCTTGAATCAGGCCTGAATTGTTTTTTATTTGAGCAAATACAATTTCAACTATGGTATCTTAGCGTCTGGGTCAAACTTTGCCTTACACTCTTCTGTCAATGATTGGGATCCTTTGCATTCACTTTTGATGCTTATTTGCTTGTGGGAAGTGTTAGAATCTAGCCTTGATTGTGAGCTTGATAATATGTTGCTGTTTATAGGCTTAATTATAGACTAGATTGTAGGAATACATTTCTTTGGTTTCCTTCTAAATGTTTTGTAATATTATATATACATAGCTTAATATCAATGAAAGAAAATAAACATATTAGCAATGCAGTCCTTTTAGTTTATAACATGATATCAGAGCCATTCCTACATTATTATGTTCTATTCTAAATTCTACAAGTTTCTTTGTTCTTGATTGCTAGGGTTTTATTCCCTTTCTATTTCCGACCTTTTTGGAATTCTCTATTATCTCATCTCCGCTGCCATAACTTTCCCTAAACTCCGGCCAACATTTCTGCAAATTCCGGCAGCGATCCAAGCATTACCTGGTACTCACGCTCCGGCGACAATCCCTCCCTACACACCATCACGTGACACCTCGTTTCCCGGTGTAATATCGACGACAGTTTTGTCTTGATGATTTCCAACGGTTCTATCTTGTTACTTCGGTGTTTTGGTTTGATCTGGCTTTCTTGGGCGGCTTCAGCTTCTTTTTTCGGTTGATTTTCGTTTCTCTGGTGTTTGCCTCTCCTGGTTGTGATTGACCATGTTATCATTGTTTTCTCTCTTGGTCTAACTTTCTGACTTAGAGGCTGAGCTTATAGAATCATATACTTCGAGTGCTATTGAATGTGCAGTGTTATTTGGGGCAAAAGTTGTGATGGTAGGTTCCCTTTGGATTGTCGTTTGAAGTCGGCCAAGGAGTGCAGCGTTAGTGGATCTCGGTTTTGGATCCTGTTTCTGCAGTATACTGGCGGTTTCTCCGATTATTCATTTCTCAAAGTGTCACCTTTTTCTATTGTTCTCCACTCTATTCTCCGCATTACAAGTTCTTGTTGATGTTTTTTAGTAGTTTGTTTTTGTTATATTTGAGTTTATCATATTAGCTTTGTATCAAGCTTGAGCATGTATGCTCTAGCTTGAGGGGGAGTGTCAGAATCTAGCCTTGATTGTGAGCTTGATTATACGCTTGATTATAGGCTTAATTATAGGCCTGATTGTAGGAATAAATTTATTTGGTTCCCTTCTAAATATTTTTGTAATATCATTTATTCATAGCTTTATATCAATGAAAGACAAGAAACATATTTGCAATAGTTTATAACAGGAAGGTTTGGTAATCATATGGTAATAATTTTTGCTGCTGATGGAACCAGTTACTCTTTGTTTCAGGTACATTTGCATTTCTCAGAAGTATATCACTTGAAGCCATTGGGCTTGGGGTGCATTTGGCAGCAGGAGCTCATGATATTTTGGTCCAAGCAGAATATATCCTTACAAAGATTCCTCGTCCTGTATCACGGCCTATCAAAGACAACAATAAACTGAATGCTAGATTTAACCAACCAAAAAATGCCCAACAAGGAATCCAACAGGTGAGCTTTATGTTATAATGTGTTATGCATGTTTACATGAACTTCAAAAAGATAAACATGGAAAACTGTGTTTTTTTGAGCCAAAATTGGAAGAACCACTTCTAATGAGGGAATCCCATTTCACGTATTTGTTACAAACTAGAAAAATAATGAAGCCTTTTCTCACTCTGTTTGCTTAAAAAAGCGTTTATTTCTTCGTAATTTGACAGGCATATGAAAGCCTTACTGATGGCCTCGGAAAATCTGCTTCTGCTTTCCAGACACCATTACGAGACAAACCAAGACCAGTAGCAACCTTGGGCACACTCTGCTTCAGTTTAGGGCCTCTCCTTTTATCATGAAGAGATAACGAAACCGAACGACAAACTGACAATCGCCGCCTCGACACCTCAACATGAAACCCATAACTTTTTTATGCAATTGAAGCATAAGGGTTGCCGAAAACAGAAATTAGAAGAGTTATTTTGATTATTAGGGATCAAATCAGTTAAATTATCAGGTACAAAGCTTGGCTTTGATTTCAATGGCAGTGAAGGAAACAGAGAGACAAAAATAGAATAGGGAGAGGCTTTTATTTTATTTTTTTGTCAAACAAACTAATTGTGTTTTAAATGTTTTTTTCAAAAAAAATTACCATACTTGCTTGGAATATTCAAACATTCCAACTAAGCTGCCAACTCAGCAATGGGGGGGTGTTGTTCATCATTTTTATCAACACTGGAAGGTTAAGTGTCACGTTTAAAATTTGGAGGTGGCGGAGGGCGCTTGGAGCCAATTTTGGGGGGTTCCGTATGCATTTGGCCTTTTATCTTTGTTGAACTTACATTTCATTTGAGTTGCGTGTTAAGGGTGCTACTTACATAAATAGTTTATTGTAAGTTTAAACTTTGCTTTTCTGGTGAATTTCAACTTGTAAAACCATTTTGTTGGTTGCTTTAGGGTCAAAACTTCGACACTTGTTCCTTTTTTTTCAGAAAACTTTCAACATATCCAAAAGTACTATCATTCATAAATCAATGCGGAGTCGAACTTGAAATTTAAAAAATTCATATGATTCGCTAAGGAAGAAGAACAAATATCAATAGTAATTGCAAATCAGGCCAAGAATGCATCTCATATGAATCCCTCAGTGGCAGCAAATCCCAGATTAGCATTGCTAGCAATGTCAAATCACAACAATAAAATGCAATGGAAAAATATTTGAAAGTTTGATTATTTTGCTTAGCTTTATT
>CAOJBI011142215.1:0-10332 GCA_948277035.1 Euphorbia corollata | reverse complement strand
TTAGGATCACATAGGAGACGAGAACCAGATTATTCAGAAGAACTAGTCACAGGCAGGTTTTCTTGTCTTCTCCTTCAATTCATTACCTATTTACTTGTTTGCATGGATACGAGATGGAATTTATAAAATGCACAATGCATTAAGTGCACCAAGTTGTCCCAAAAAACCTGCTGTTTTTTTTTTTTGAATTTTCAAATTGACCTCGTAACTACCTCCACTTTCAAAAAGTGCATGAATTTGCTCCCCTCCGAACATCACGTGTCAACTTCTAATTAGTTTAACTTTTAAAAGATGTCATTTTTCTAATTTTTTCTCTCAAGTCAAAAACCGGCACGTGACGTTGTAAGAGTCAAAGTGATTTATTTTTTAAAAATTGAGATGGTTATGGAACCGCTTTAAAAGTCTAGGGAGCAACGGGTTTATTAAGATAACTTGGGAGACGTGCCTTCGTAAAAATAGTATTTACAAAAGACAACCATTTTGTACCCATCGGGCACCCCCGAGATACCTATTTATAATTACAATTTGCAGCATACAAAAATACATAGGGTCAATGCAAATTAGTAAAAAATCCCAATCTATTATGAGCAGTCTTATCATATAATAATTTAAGAACAGTACCAGTAAGCTTTTAAGTATCAAGTGTTACAATGGTGTTTGCCCATGGGAAAAAAGTAAATGAATCCGAATGGAGAATAACCAATGACGTAGTGGTGTGTATAGAGATCAATTAATTAAGGCTTAATATATGGTTTAATACTTGAACTTGTCACCAAAATCCTTGCAGCTACCTGAATTTTGAAAACGTCCTCGCAGGTACCTATACTTTGAAAAAGTGCATCGTTCAACTACTTTATCCGATGTGGCATCCGATGTGGCATCCTTTGACTTTCGGGTGCCACGTCGGCCTGATGTAGTTGAGCGGTGCACTTTTTCAAAGTACAGGTACCTAAAGGGACTTTTTTCAAAGTACAGGTATCTGCGAGGACGTTATCAAAGTTCAGGTAGCTACAAGGATTTTGATGACAAGTTCGAGTACTAAACCATGTATTAAGCCCGTGATTTTTCAGAGAGATTTTTCAAAGAACAAGTTTAAGGTGACAGTGAGAATGAACGATCGATTTTGAGGGGTGAATAGTTAGGTTAACTTAAATTATGTTTTTTTAATATAATTATTCTAATTGCTGACGTGTCAATAAGTTGTGTAAATTTATCTTATGTGGCGCCACGTCATGGCAAATGTAATTCACTCACAGTATTGTAATTCACTCACAGTATTGTAATTGGTGATGTTGATTAAGGGGGTTGTGGTGTACAAAATTGCCAAGTTGAGGGGGCTGAAGTAGACAAATGAAAGTTGAGGGGGGTAAGTGGTGAAACCTGCCAAGTTAAAGGTGCTAGGTATGCATTTAGTCAAAAATAATTAAAACATAGAACTAAGCTTTAAAATAAACATAATGTTTGTAGTAAAGTTGAATTTTTATGAAATGTTCAATTTAAATAGGGATTCATACCAATTAGGTACACAAGTAATAATACGAATGAGTATTTGTAGTACAATTGTTAAGCGTTGATAGAACCAAAGGGTAACATCGTCCCTTAGTCTCTTTTATATGTATTAGAATTAAAATTAAAATTAACTTTTTCTACCACTGTGGGTACATGCTTTTTAGGAACATAAAGAAAATGTAAATCGAACGAAGTTTCTTTTTTCAATCTAGCCACACTTTTTTTTTCTTTTTGTCACTTCTTGACAAGGCTCATTATTATTTGTTGAAACTGTTCAAATATAAAACTAAGCACATTTTTTATGGTGTAGGTATATCATATACAAGTTGATAAAAATTCAAATGCAAAACACTATTTTAAAGAAATGAAATCTCACATCAATTGCTTATGTGCAAAAAATTGATATAATATCTCATAACACGAGAACAAGAGTTTCAGGTGACCAGTTATTTAAAAGAATTACTGCTCTCTCCAGTATCGAAAGATTGTCATTTTATCATGATTTCATTTTCCTTTTTGTTTTTCATTCAGACTTTTCCATAAATAATTTATTTTTTTCTTCTAATTTTACCCATACAAATTTGAATACAATATGAGACTAATTTAAAGGATAACTTAATAAACTCATATCATCGGACCATTTCTAAAAGGCCAAATGCATATGAAGCCCCCTCAAGTTGGCCCAAAGAGCCCTCCGCCACCCCCAAGTTTCAAAAGTGACACTTTACACCCCCAACTTTGTAAAAGTGTGTAACATAACCCCCTCAATCGGACTTGCCCAATCTCAAACCGGAGAGTGTAGTACACTCGCGCTACATGTCGAAAATTGAAAAGTCAAACCAATCAATTTTCGACAAGTGGCATTATTTTTTAAGAAAATCATTTACTTTTTTTTTTTTAGGAATTCCCATAGACTCCATTCCGTTTCAGGACATCTCTGAGCTCTGCTAATGGCGACTGAACCTAAATCAACTACTGAGGACGTCAAGATTGATCTTTTTGAGGATGACGATGAATTTGAAGAGTTTGAGATCAATGAAGGTAAATTGACTCCTGATTGTTTTGTTTTAGAGTTTTAAATCCTTCGATCTAATCTTTTTTTTTTTGACGCAACACCAGAAAAAGAGTGGGCAAAATATTCTCTTTTCCTGATCTAATCCTTAGAATATCAATGAAGGAACTTTCTTTGATCTAATCCTTAGGAACTCTCTTTTCTCTTCTTCGATCTAATCCTTCTCTACCCCAATTTTCGTTTTAGATCCCCTTTAATCCGCAGCTGTGGAGTCCAGGCTGTTGTTCGATATGGCGATATCGGCCAGAGCGGCTGCGTAACTGCTGGCGGCAGTGGTTGACATTTTTGCTCCGTAGGCGCCTCCGCGGGAACGGTTGTTGGCGGTGGTGGATAAGTTGAGAGAAGGGAAAGAGGCGGAGAATGAGAGATTGAGAGGTTTTGGGGATGAAATAGATCCGGAGGGGATAAGGGAATTGAACGGGCTGTATGTGGGCAAAATATTTTGAATTTTAAATCCCCTTTAATCCTTACCTCATGAAATTCTGGGCATAAAAAATTGAGAAGCACAGGAACTGAAATTCTGGGCATGAAATAAAGCACATGAAGAGAATAAAGTGAGAAACTGGTGAGAGACAAAAAAAAAATTAAAAAATTATATGTTTTTTAAAATATTTCAACCACTTGCTTAGAAAAGTCAGCAACGCCACATCATCTGCCACATCATTTATAGGGGGTTATGTTACACACTTCTACAAAGTTCGGGGTGTAAAGTGTCACTTTTGAAACTTGGGGGTGGCGGAGGGCTCTTTGGACCAACTTGAGGGGGCTTCATATGCATTTGGCCTATAAATTCAAAACTCAAATTCTAACCTAATATTTATCTCATAATTATTATCTAAATAAACTAACTAACTCGCAAATATAATATTTACAGATTTGTAATCAAAATTCTAACAAGGTTCAGATGGCTGCCTTTTGACTTCTTGCCCAACTGCTTTGGTGTCGATGTCAATGGCTGCCATGCTATCTTCCAAGTACTAAGATTATCTAGAATTCAATTATCACAAATCAGACCAAATATAAGCATAAATATTTGTCTTGTATTTTTTAAGGAAAAAAGAGCACGAAGTGTAAACAAAATATGTATGTAATTAATATAATTTTGGATAAACTTAAAAAAACATGCCTCGTGATTTGACCATTTTTCAAAAGGTCATTGTGCAATTTTTTTTAGATAAGTGCTTGTAGTTTCAAAAATTGGTAAAAGAGTGAAAAAATATTTAGGGAAATGTGTAATCCTCTTTAATCCTCCATATTTGGATGTATGGATAAGATTTGCTCAAATTTACTCTAAAGTTATTTTTCAAATTTTGAGAATTTTAATCCGTTTATGTTATATCTGCTAACATAGATCATTGAACTCTTGATTTTTATATTCCAACTTGATTTCAAATGCTTCCTTCTATGAGTTAAAGAAAATCGTAGCTTTGGGAGTAATGTAGTTTGATCAGGTGGTAAAGGTCGAATGATCCTAAGAGTAGTCAATGATAAAAGTTGTTACTCTATATTGCCAATTTTTATCGGTTAGATAATTGTCCTCAAAGACGCTTAATGTTTCATGAAAATAGATCCTTAACCACCATGTATTGATTGATCTAACTGGTTTTTGTCCCTATCTGTAGTTAACTTCACTTCAGATGGGAAAATGATCATAGAGAGTAGAGTCATCTATTGAAATAGAATGAAAGGTTGATGTATCATTTATGTAATTAGAGATCACTCAATCAATTTTAGAGAATGAATGGAACTGTGCCACGTATAATTTCTTCCATTAAGAGGTAGACCCACTAATTCTACGTTATTCACAAAAAATTCTGGAATACAATCATGAGACAATTCCAACATGAAAACATTGGAAGTGAGTGAAGAGGAAGAAGTGACCATTGAGATAAAAAAAGACCTAATTAAGGTTGACTCTGATATCATGTGAACTCAATAAATTTTTTTTCCCGATATGGAATAATTCGCATCTCCAACAAGACTCATAAATGATTTCATTGATCGTTCAGTAATATTGAGTATCTCATTGAAGTTTCCACTAATTTGAATGGTTGGTTGAGGAGAGATAGCATCTAATTGTAAAGAAGACCATAATAGTGTCCTATTAATGCAATCATTTGGGTCGGCGCATGTTTGATTCTTGGCCAAGGCCTCCTAAGGTCTTCAAACGCTTCCTTTCCTACAAGGTAAGTCTTTACAAGGTGTTCTGTAAAGACCCTCCAATGCTAAAGTAATGAGGAGGGAAGAAATGAAGGTTGAGTAGTAATAAATGTTATTAATAATGTGTATCTTAATTGCAAAGAATGTTAATATTTGTAAGGAATTTAGTATTGATGACTTACTGGATCTCAGGCAGCTAGTTGTCAAGTTGAGCCATGTTGACATCAATGGAGTCGTTGTGAGAGGTTAATCACCATGAATGTGCCATTACTGTAGCAAGTTGTCCAAGTTGATTGTGGGTTTGGTCCGAAGTACCGTTGGCCGAAGTGTTGGATGATATTTATTTTTGGCCATAGCTGCTAGTCCTTCGCCCGAGGTCGTCAGCCTTTGGGACACATTGGTTATCAAGGGATAAATAAAATCATTGAGTAGTTAGATGAACTAATATTCATTTATTATTGGAGGATATTAAGGTACCTTTTAACTGCTTTGGATTCCATGAAAATAAAATCCCACCTAAAGCAGAATCACGAAGAATTCAAAATCCATAAGACACCATAAACGTCTTATCATAAATCGATCCAGGATTCTATTTTTGTTTCAATAAAAGCAATGAAATTTAAGCCATGATCATGAGAAAGAGAATGGATGGATATCTGCTTAGGATTCCAAGTCACAGAATTCAAAGAGTGATCAGCAAATCAAATTCCGAGAGTAAACGAAAATTGAGACCACTTTTCTCTTTTGGAAGACAAAGTCTTTCCCATCTCATCCAATGGATCGAGCTATTCCACTAAACATTCGAAAAAAAATTTCCAAACTAGAACTAGTGTGGGAAGGGAGACGGAAAACCTGCATAGCGTAGTTAGGGAGGGCTTGAGCAACTGACTTAAGCATCACTTCTTTGCTGCTTTGAGAAAGTTTCTTCCATCTCCAACGTTGAACTTTCTTATGAGCCTTTTCCACAATATAATCATAGCACTCTTTTTAGAATGACCAATAATGGAGGGTAGCCCTAAATAAGAACCATGATTTTCAACAATTAGCAATCGAATTCCGCAACTCAAACTTTTCATTCAGACTAAAAACAATGGATAATTTATGAAAATTAATCTTTTGCCCTGAAGCTAACTTGTAGCATGCAAAAATCTCTTTCAACACCATTACTTTCTGCACCGACGACTTAAAGAAAAATAAACTATCATCAGCAAAAAAAATAGATGGGATATTACTGGAGCCGAAGGAGTAATACGACACCATGAAGATGCCACCGCAACAATTCTGTCTCTAATAATCACTTAGAGCCCCTGCATACAAATAAGAAACATATAAGGAGAAATTGGTCCCCTTGACGTAACCCTCTCTGCACAAAAGGCTGAAGGAGACTATGATGATGTTTAATAGAATAAGTTACCGAAGAAACAGACAACATAATATCTCAATCAAAATCGACGGAAAGCCGATTTTACACAACATGGCACGAATGAAATCCCATTCGTGTGATAATGAAAATTTGTTCTTAATTTTAGAGAATTTTTAAAAATATATATTATATTGGCCTACATTATTAGACTCCCCAATGGCTTCACATTCTTTCTTAATTTAATTTTTAAATTATCTCCTTTTAGCTTACATTACCAATCCCCTTTAAATATAATTTAAACATGTGACTTTTAATTAAAGTTCACAGTTTTCATCTTAACCATTAAACCAAGATTTCAATTCGATAACTGTTGCTAATTTAAAATAAATATTACTCATTCCGTCATATTCATATATGATATATTAAGTTGTTCTAAGTAATAATTGGCTTTTACATTTTTTATTCTTTTTATATAATAATTTGGTCAAATACAATAGTAGCCGTATGTTATTAATCTAAATAATACAGTTGAATTTTCATTTGTTCTTAAAGTATATCAATTTCTATCTGAAAACAACTAAATCAATCAAAAATCGGGAGAGTTTATTATAGGTGCACCACTTTCTTGATTTCTCTCTTATTGCCACATCAATGATAAATAATAGGCTAAATTGCTCTCACATATGGCCAAAAAGCTTACTGTTCCCTGACTTTTACAAAGATCCACGTAGCTCCCTCATCTTTTAAAAAAGAATCTCATAACTTCCTTAACTTTAAAAAAATGAATCACTCAACTCCTTTTGACAAAGTATACCACTCAACTTCTTCTTCTTTCTTTGAATATCTGTAAATTTTTCAAGGTTTATTGGCCAAATTTTATATTCTAACAAACAAATGAGATTGTTAAAAGGAGTTAAGTGGTTCACTTTTTTAAAGTTGAAGGAGTTGTGAGGTTCTTTTTTAAAAGATGAGGAAGTTGTGAAGTTCTTTTTTCAAAGATGAGGGAGCTACAAGGACCTTTGCAAAAGTCATGGGAACAGTAGATTTTTTGACCATAGATGAGGGAGTAAACAGTGCATTTAGCCTAAATAGTAATGTGACCCACTTTTTGGCATAGATAGCTGTAAAATATATTTTTTCTTAATATTAGTCATGGATTAAATATAAAATGGATACACATGCATTTTGTTTAAATTTCTTTCTTAATGTAAATCGTTTATAAAAAATGATGAAATTCACAATCATAAAACTGGCCGAACTTTTTTTTTTTTGAAGAAAAAGGACAATATAGGAGATCCAAGACCGAGCATCTCAACTAGGTTGGCATCCCCGGGACTTGGAACCTATACGGCCCGAAAATATATATATATAAAAATCATTCTCAAATTGAGAATGATGAAAGAGAAAAAAAAAGGGGCCGAACTTGAATTTTGCACTTGTACTTTACTACTACTACTGTTATTATTATTATTATTATTATTATTATCATTATTATCAATTGGTGTAATTCAATCGGTACACTTCTTGAAGTAAAGAGAAATTTTGAATTTGATATTCAATTTTTTTAAAAAAAATCCATATTCTTAAAAATAAATTATGATTATTATTATTAAATGTGTCGTGTCATTTATAAATCGATACTTGAATCTCAATCACCCAAACGGATTGGGTTAGATATTATCTAAGTTAAAATCAACTTTTTGGAATGGTACGATCTAATAATACACAGCTTTCTATTTTCCATCACTTCCTCTCACTGACTTTATATAAATCTGAGGCAGAGCATTATAATCACTTTCATCCTATGTACATATATTTATTTTTGTGTGCCATTTATAAAAAAAATTCTTGTTCCTCTATTAATGGTGCAGTGATTGGTGGGATTATGGTGCTATTGGCTACACTTTTTTGTACTGTGCTGACCTACAAGCTTGTGAAAAAAACATAACTCAAAAGGAAGTTTTTTAAACGAAACGGTGGTTTGCTGCTGCAACAACAAATAACTTCATCTTCAAAATATAAAAATATTTAATTCAAATGAGCTAAAAAATATTAGGTCAAGGAGGTCAAGGGAATGCTGGCAGATGGAAGAATCGTTGCTGTGAAGAAGTCAACATTGGTCGATGAAGAAAAACTTCAAGAATTTATCAATGAAGTTGTCATTCTATCCCATATTAATCACAGAAATGTGGTTAAACTGCTTGGGTGTTGTTTAGAGACCCAAGTTCCTTTGCTACTTTATGAATTTATATCAAATTGCTCTCTTTTTGAATATCTTCATCAAAGGAAGATTTTTTGTTGTCATGGGAAATGCGATTACAAATCGCAACTGAAGCTGCTGCAGCTGTTGCTTATTTACATTCAGCGGCTTATATTCCCATTTATCACCGCTATATCAAGTCCACAAACATACTTTTGGATGAAAAATTTAGAGCCAAGGTTTCAGATTTCGGAACGTAGAGGTCTGCAACATTTGAGCAAACTCATTTAACAACTCGTGTTCAAGGAATATCGGCTACTTAGATCCCGAGTACTTTCAATCTAGTCAATATACTGTGAAGAGTGATGTTTACAGTTTCAGAGTGGTACTGGTTGAGCTATTAAGTGGTCAAAAACCAGTTTGTTGGGAAAGATTGGAAGAAGGAAGGAGTTTAGCCACATATTTTAACCATTTGATGGAAGAGAACAATCTGTTAGAGACAGTGGGCACTACTATTTTGAACCAAAAATGTGAAGAACAAATTATTGCGGTAGCTAACCTTGCCAAACGATGCTTGAATTTTTGTGGTAGGTTTCGACCTGCTTTGAAGGAAGTCGCCTCAGAGTTGGAGTACATTCAGTCCTCATCAACAAAAGAGTTGCCTATCGAGAAAAACACTGAAGCCGTTTTGTTGAATGTGAATCCATCGCCATCCAACTGCGATTTCAAAGATGTTACATCGATTGAGGTTGAGCCATTGATTTCATATCAGACTTGGTGATGAACAAAATTTGTATAAAATGTTTTTATCCAAGTGAATGTATATATAATGTGGTCTTTAGTATGCATATATGCATACATATATGTATATATGTAGAGTGCTACTTATTACATGTATTGTGGCAATAATACGAGAATACATTTTAATATGGTGTTACTATACTATGCAGATTGTATTTACCAATAATTTCACATCCTATATTTCGTATATTTTAGCTGGCACCTACGTACATATCTTTATCATGTTCGTTTTTTTTATTAAATTCATGAATCATCGTAAAATTTAAATCGCAGTTAATTGGATAACTAAACTCGGTTCAAAGTACATGAACTCTTTCATCTACCTTAATACACCATTTGAGTATTGTTTTATGTATTCAAAGAGAGACAAGTTCGTATAGCTTCAATATAGCCATACTGTCATACATATAAAAAAAAAAGTATAGTTACTCTGAACTGGAAGTGGATTCAAGGGCGGAAGCTAGCTCAGCATTTGTACAAAAGTACGGTGCCATAGCTCAGCCATCAACTGGTTCTTCCTGGCTGGTGCAATAGCTCCACTGCTTGTTTGGGCAGCACACAAGGCCTATCCTAACAAGGGTTGGATTAAACTAATCTCAACGCCCAGTACTGTTAGGTGGTACACTCAAAATGCTGCCTGCAACTGCGGTTAACTACACCACATGGATTATAATTGGGTATGGATCAGGGATTGTTCCCCATAGATATTACAAAGTGGTGGAGGCGCCATAATTATGTGCTGTCAGGTGCACTTGACTCAGGGCTGGCATTTATAGCAGTGTTGTTGTTCAGTTTGGGAATGCAAAAAGTTAGATTGGAATGGTGGGGGGAATGATTCAGATGGCTGTCCTTTGGCTTCTTGCCCAACCGCTCTTGGTGTCTCTGTCAATGGTTGCCCTGCTATCTTCTAACCGATGGATTATTTGGAATTCAATTATCACAAATCTGGCCAAATGCAAGCATAAATGTTTGTCTTACTTATATTTTGTAAAAGGAAAAAAAGTGCATGAAGTGTAAAATAAATATTTATGTAATTATACAATTTTTTAGTTGCTTAACATTCATTTTTCACCAGGGTACTATTTTTCATTTTTCTTAAAAATGTGGTTTTGTCAATATGAATGTTATATAATAAAAATATGCATTATCTTTGACTTTTGCTCTTTGAAAACATGTTTATAAATTTTATTTTTTATATCATTTTTAACAGTACAATGAACAAAATAT
>CAOJBI011142102.1:0-12161 GCA_948277035.1 Euphorbia corollata | reverse complement strand
CGAAATCTTGTTTTAGTACTAACATAGATGAGACTGTAGAGTTGGATGATATTGCGCCCGATGATGATATTTCTATGCTTGATGAGATGCCTACATCAAAAGGTACTGCAACTGCATCATCTAATAATTCTAAAAAAAGATCACATACGAAGAGAAGTCGAACTATCGATGATGGAAGTGATGAAATGATGCGTGAAGAACTATCTAATGTGGCTTTTGCAATTCGAGGGCTTGGTCATCTATGAAACAAGTGCAGAAAACGTTTATTGACAATCTTCTAACAAAAGTTATGAATGTAGAGGGTTATGATGAGTTTAATTTATCTCGTATGTGTCTTCCATTATTTGGTTGAGCAAGAAGTGATTGCAATAGTTTTTTTTTTTTTGCTAAAACTCCGCAGCTCATGAAATTTTGGTTTTACAATTTTTTAAGCAAATAGGAAATATGATTATGATGAATCTACATGATGGATAGACATATTTTATGAATTAATTTTTTAGTTTGGATATTGAAATGTTTGTGTTATTACAATGGGAACTTATTTTTTTCAGAAGTGATTTTAGCGGAGTGCTTTATCAAGTTCTTCAAGTCTTATGATAACAATAGAAAAATGAACTTATATATTGATTGTATCGATCTCATTGTATCAGTCATATTTACCCAAAATTTATGTTTTAAATATATCGAAATCATATGAAAATATACTGCATAATAGCATGTACAATAATAATACATAGCTACATTTCAATATTTGCAAATGTCTTAACTAAAATATTGAAGTATAAATATATAGTGTATAATAATGTATAAATTTATGATCGGAAAATATTTTACGCATTACAATCAGATATCAGAAATATAAATATTGTTCAGTGTTGTAACCAAATACGAAATATATACAATTTTCCTGCATAATACTTTTCTTAAACATCCCGGTTTGTCAAATCCAAAAAAAGTTGTATATTAACCGGACGAATGTAACGAAAACTGCCCGGCCCGCGAACGGTTTGTGACCCAAGAGAGAGGAGACTCCATTGAAACGAAATTCATCACAATCTCATTTTCCAGGAAAATAATGTGGAGAGAGAAAAGAAAAGAAAGTTAATAAAAGATTTCGTCTACTTTTAAGAGAGAGACAGAGAAACTTGACCTCACTCTACAAAAAATCTAGAGAGAGAAAATACGCACTCTGCTGTACGCTATATTTTAGATAGAGAGAAGTACGAGGCAATTTCAGAGGATTTCTCTTCAGATCATAGATTGAGAGGGAGACGGAAGAATTGCTTTTCAGATATACCATAATATAATTTATTAATATTAATAAGATGAATAATATAAAAATAATTAGGAGTTATATATAGCTATATATAGAGGTTGTTTGTTTGTGTATATCAGATCCTCTTATAAGAAGGGAGTAGCAGGAGCATCGATAGATTGCTGATTTTGATTTGTTTTTGTAATTGGAGGCGGGGAAAACCTAGATGCGTCTGTTGTTTAATTTGAGGCGTGTCGTGTGAATTTGGGGAGGGGCGGAGGAAGGGATTTAGAGCAGTTTGTGCCGATTGTTGTAATTTGGACTTGATGTTGCTTGATTGCGGCGGATTGTGTTGGTGGCGGGGATGGCAGCCGGTCGAGGGTTACGGGGCATGGAAGAGTAATACAATGCGACGGAGTTGATTGCGGAACCAAAGGCATGTAATTAGGGTTTCATTTATTTTTAATAACTATCGTTCTTATTTGCCAAAGCTCTTTTTTTAGTGTTAATTATGAGTTGAGTTATTTTCAGAATTCTTGGCTTTCCTATTTAGGTATTACAGGGTTTGCTTGATTGTTTTTCAGCATTTTATTACTGGACTGGAAAAGGATGCGCTATTCCCTTAAACTGCAATTGAACAAGTATTGATGGAGTTTTGATGTGCTTTTTAGATCATACGACTTTTGAGTGGATGCTATTGCATGAGTGGACCACCATAGGTTTCTGAACAAGATATTAAGAAGAATATGGTGAGAATAAAGGGTAATTTACATTCTGTTGTTCTTTATACTTGTTGCTATTCAGTCCTCTCTCTTGATCTTCTCCATGAAATGATCTGCGTGTGTAATTTGTATATCATTATCATGTCATGTTACTCATAGCTGTTTCTATCGAGTGTTTGGATAATTTTGTAACATTAATAGTTAGTACTTCATGAATTACTTACAATTTATTCAATTGGTAGCCAGATTAGAACAGTTTGGCTTCAATTACCTTAGTTTTAGTTGAATGATAAGATAATATGTTGAGCACAATGCATCATTCTGTGGTCATCATGCTAAACATTCCATTATTCTTGTTTGTACAAAAATGGAACTTGAACTTAACTGTTTGGATGAACTCTTAGAAAACTACCAGTCTACAGAATTCTTGCATTAACATATGCCATGTTAACTTTTGTCAAATTGTATATCTTGTTATTGGAACAGCAAGCGAGGGTAAGTTGTTGGGGTCTAGAGATGGGAAGAAATGATGCAGAATTATTTCTTATTGTACAAATTGGTTCCATCAGTTTTTTACATGAATAAATTAAGAAAAGCCAATTAAATGTTTGTTAAACCTGAATGAAGGAACTTATAAACAATTTGTGGTTCAAACTCCTTCAACAAGAATGGCATTACCCAAATTTGATGGACAAATGGTAAAATTATGTTTAGTTTTTTATGGCCTAGTGAGGATCTACTTTCTTATCAGTAACGTTGAAGGAATGTTTAGAAAAGAAGACCAATGACATAGATTTAGGCTTTTTAAAGGTATGAAGATTGCTAGAATTCAGTTCTCAGCTAGCTTGGTTAGTCAAAGCATAATAGCTTTATGAATTAAAGAATTTAAAAGGAATGTTGCGGAAGGGGGAGAAATAGATAGTGAGAACAAAGCATTGAAGGTATTGAGGACAAAACAATCAAATTTTGTTTAATTGGAAGATTGAGATTCCATACATGTATTAACTCTAGTCATGCTTCACATGATTGTAGTCAAAATCATTTTATTATAATGGTTTTTTTCTCCTTTCTCAGTATAGGAATTAATAGAAAACAAATACTGAACTGGACTATGTATCGTGTGATTATCAGTGCATGAGGACACACAATTTAAAGAGAAGTGTCATATTGAGATCATGTTTTGTAATACGTGATTCATTTTGCTTTGTTATAGCATTCATTTAACCCACTTCATTGAACTCTACTGAATCCATAATTTAACTATGGACTTCTTTTGAAAGACCTCAGTTGTTTTGATATAATAACATAGAAGAAGGTTGGAAATACTAGTACTCTTGGACTTTTGAAACTTTAGATTGGATGATTTATGCTCATCATTAAAGTCTAGTAACTCTTTTTAGGGCATTACTAACTTGAAGACTGCCCCGCATTTTGCTGAAGTTTTTGACTTTCTGCTTGAGTGTTGACTGAAATTAATCAAAATTAATAATTTCAGGTATGTAAGAAATTATATCAATATATGCCAAACCACCTTTATGCTAATACTTGTCTGAAATTTCTGACTTTCTGCTTGAGTGTTGATTATTTGATTTTGTTGGTCTCTATCTCTTTTTTCCCCTTTTTCGTGGCAGTCATAATTTGTTCGTAGAAAATAAAATATTTATATGCAAATTTAGAAATTGTAGCTTAGTATAAGACTTATTGCTTCACTTCCTTGACTCAGTTCTTTTCTTAATGCTTGTTTCATGTTTTTTTTCTGTTGTATACTATTGCAGTCTGAGAAAAAAATAAGCAAACCTTCCATGAGAAGAAAACTCCACACCGGAGTAGAGTCTGGGACTTGTAACGTGTGTTCTGCTCCTTGTTCATCTTGTATGCACCTCAAGTTGTCTTGTATGGAGTCAAAGGGTGATGAATATTCAGATGAAAACTGTCGTGGAACTGCAACCAGTCAGAACTCTGTTTATGACGATGATGTTTTGCCTTCTAACGAGGGAGCACATGATAGCTTACGGCAGCACACCAGTGAAGCAAGTAATCTGCTCAGTGTTAATTCAAGCCATGAGTCTTTATCTGAAAATGTGGATAGTAAAGCAAACATAAGGCCTTCTGATGTAGCAGATGGCTCAGCTGAGTCTACAATCTTCCTGAAATCTGCTTTTGGTGGAGGTGATCAATTTTCAGGGCAGGTTGTTTTAGATAAAAAAAATTTCTCCAATAAACATGAGCACCCCAAAATAGTAGAAGGCCATGATGATAACATGTCATGTGTTAGTAGAGCGAATGATGAGAATACAACAGCAAGTCATTATAACAAGAACGTAGACAGCAAGAATGTGTCATGTAGTCCAGCTTTAGTAAGTAGTTTAGGACAGGAAAGAATGGGAAAGGCACTGCTACTTTCCCCCAAGTCAGATTTGTTAGAGATGCCTGCTAATAATGAAGATGTTGGAAGTAGATCACCTAAGGTTCAGAGCAGGTGCCTATCCTCCCTTATAGAAGAAGATACAAAATTAGATACCTCCAAGGTTTCAAGTCAACTTTGTACAAAGTTTGAAAAGGATAGAACAGATGCAGACACCCAAGCAGATGGAGGTTCTAACTATTCTAGCCGAGTTGATAAAGATGAGAAATTCAATATGGTGGTTGAAATACCTGATACACAGGAGCATGCTTTGCAATCTGCATCTAGTGATGATAGTGATGAGTCGGAAATTGTGGAACATGATGTGAGTACTTCACTTTATAAGCATCTTTTTTATATCGAAACTTGGAAGTTCTGAATTTTTTTTACTATGCAATTATAATTACTAAAGGTTGAGCATTAGCAAACTTATGACCTTTATGTGTATTTATCATTTGTTTATTTTATGTAGTTGTGGGGGTGCCATGGTTAAGGGTACATTTGGTGGTGAACTACACCAGAAACTGTGTACCCGTTTACCTACTTTTATGTGATAAAAAATGTATTGACTATTAGAGTTCTTGTAATTAGTCAAAAAGAATTGTAAAGAATTCTGAGCATCTAAATGTGTTGAGGATGTGTTGAGGTTCTCTTTATGTATGGTCATGTTTCATGAAAATAGCAAATATGTAGCAAATTAGTAAGGGTTTTAGGATCTGTTGGAGCTTCTTTCTTGTTTCTGTCATTTTTTCTTGCTAGGGATTTCTCTGTTTTATTTCCTTCTGCTGAATTAATGGTTTGCTTGAATCAGGTAAAAGTATGCGATATTTGCGGGGATGCTGGTCGGGAAGACTTGCTTGCCATATGCAGCAAGTGCAGTGATGGTGCAGAACACACGTAAGCATATCTATCTTTTCATCTATAGTCTTTTCTATTACCAATTGGAATTGGTTATTTGTTTGATTATATAGTGTATGTTCATACTGTAAATCTAACATGAAGTTTCAATCAATCAGCTATTGCATGCGAGAAATGCTTCAGAAAGTTCCTGAAGGTGATTGGCTGTGTGAGGAATGTAAATTAGCAGAGGAAACCGAAAACCAGAAGCAAGGTATTATGAAATTGCAGTTAAAATTGCTGTGGAGATAGTTGCAGTAATGTCGATACAAAATCCTTGTATTTTAACTCTTTATGCTATTGAATTGTAAGGTTCAGATGCAGAAAGAACGAACAAAGCAAGACAAGGTTCGATCAAGAGACTTGTTGAAACTGTAGATACGGCTCCTGCTTCCAAGAGACAGGCTGTTGAAACAGGTTTTGGATCTCCTAAATCTTCCAGCCCCACAAAACCACCTTCACTGTCTCGGAATAGTTCATTAAAGGGCTTGGATAAAGGAAAAGTAAAGCTAGCTCATCAAACATCTTTTTCCAATCACACTGGTTCTGATAGTACTGAGGTTGCACGTTCTTCATCAATTGCTTCTCGGCTTCAACCATCTAAGAGTAAGAGAAATGCTTTATTTTTCATGTATTCATGAATTGATTTAAATGTTTAAAAAAGGCAGTTGATTGACATTTTATTTGTTGGTTATATAACAGTTTATCGCAACTATTTAATCAATATTCATTTATCCATGTAACATATTTGATTTAATATTCTTATCCATTCAGTATCAAACTATATATTGAAGGCATGCATTATGGAATCAGGGATGCAGTTGATGTGTGAATTTTTGTCTGCAGAGGACTGCATTTAAAATTAGTTTATGTATATTTATAATTTCTCATCTTTACATTCAACGGGTTGATATTATCATTTACAGCACTGATTCGTTGATATCATGTTTAGATGCTCTATTGAAGTCCAACTCGTTCAATACTATAAATTCCAAACCAAAAATGAAACTTGTGGATGAGGCTCCTCAAAAGCTAAAAGGCAGCAGAGATCTTGATATGAAGGAGGGATCTGGTAGGATGATTAGCAAATCAATGTCATTTAGATCTGTGAACTCCGTCCGTTCTAGTTCTACTGACTCAAAAGTTAAAATGCTTTCACCAAAATTTTCTCAATTTCAAGAAATGAAAGGATTAAAACAAGTGAAAGAGCGGGGTGTGTTTGAAAATAAGAGTTTATCCAAGTTAGATCGTCCATTAGGTAGCTCTGTGACTAGTTCTAGTGTCTCTGTGCCTAAGGTCAATCAAAAGCTCACACCTCGTGGAGAAAGTGTCATAACATCATCTACAGGCAACAACAAAGAGTCTAAGGCTTCACAATCAGATAGTAAATCAGGCTTATTGAGATCAAACAGCATTATAGCTCGCAAAGGTGCAGATAATCCTGTTACATCTGGTATGACCCCTGACTGTGGGACTTCAATTTTTATATTATCTTTTAGTTTTTGCTCTCTTTCTTTGAATTCTTATTTTCTATTCTTTTCCTTGGTGTTAAACTTGAATGAACATCTATTGTTCTTTTGCAGCTCGATCTGTTGAACAAAAGTTAAACCAAGTTACCCCAAAAGAAGAACCTTCTTCAAGTTCTTCTTGGACTGCCGAGCGTCCATCCAATAATCTAGATGAAAATTTGCCAGATGGCTCATCTCGTTCACGAGAATCATCAAGTCAGAGTGAGAAAAATAGAGAAAGTTCTGATAATCGCTCAAAGCCAGCTGTTGCTGTAGGGCTAAGAAATATTGCTTGTCATAAATGCAAAGAAACTGGGCATACTGCAGAATTATGCTCTGCACCTCGAGCTTCAGATATTTCTAGTTCGAGAAGTGTTAAGGAAGAAATGAGTAAAGGAAGTAAGTTGAAAGCTGCAATTGAGGCTGCTATTCTCAAGAAGCCAGGGATTTTTAGAAAGAAAAAAGAAAATGATCAATCTGATGGGTTGTCCTCGTCAACTGTGGATACAATCTTTGAAATGGCTTCCAATGATCAGTTGGCATCTTCAAATAAGACAAGTAAGTTGGTTAATGATGAAGGAGAAGATGAAGGGAAAACAGACCTTGGTACTTGTTCCTTGGAGAATTCCAAACAGATAAATATAAATAACATGAAGCAGGTTAATGTTATTTCTGCCGAAGTTAATTTTGCTTCAAAACCCAGGGACCCAGGTTCCATGGTCAAGTCCAATCAGGCTTTAGCAGCTCCATCCTTCATTTCAAAGACGATAACCATCCCAGATCATGAATGTATCTGGCAGTGAGTTTTTTTTCCTGTTTATGTTAGACTTCTTATTTTCCTGTACCTCTTTGCTCCATTCTTACTTTCACTCTTTACTAAAATAAAAACCCAAGGCTTGACAGTTGTTGCATAAATACAGAGGGGCTTTTGAAATACGAAGAGGTGGAAAAGTTTTTGACTTGTATGGAGTGCAAGCACATTTGTCAACATGTGCATCCCCTAAAGTTCTTGAAATGGTGAACCAGTTTCCCCATAAAATAAGCCTGGATGAAGTACCTCGCTTAAGCACATGGCCAACACAGTTTCATGAAAATGGTCCCAAAGAGTATAATATTGCTCTTTATTTTTTTGCTAAGGACCTGGAGAGGTAAATAGGTGTTTGCAATCTGCTATTTTGTCATCAAGGGTACCTTTTTTTTTTCTCTCAACTTATTTTACGTTCTGCAACTTGTGATACAGTTATGAGAAAAGCTACAAGAACTTGCTGGATAACATGATTAAAAGGGATTTGGCACTCAAAGGATCTTTTGATGGCATTGATTTTCTGATATTTTCTTCCACTCAGCTTCCAGAGAACTCCCAGCGTAAGATTTGACCATCATGTTTCTAGCAAATTTATTCTGTCAAATTTATTCCCAAGTACATTGATTTTTTAAGCTACTATGAGACTTGTGATTTCAATTGAAAGTGAACACGAAGCCATTTGAAACTTGTGTTTCTATCCTCCTACATGTCTTACTTGCTAGAGCACCCTTATCAGAAAGATAGCATAGTATTGGTGGGAAATGAATCAATAGCTACACTTCATAGTTCGACTGAATGGAATTTGATATGACTGAAACGGTTATACAAATAACTACGTTATCTTGTTTAATTAATATTGAGACATGTTTCTACTTTTATCCTTGTAGACTTGAGTGTTGAATCATTTTTCTTAGAAGCTGCAATTAGTGGATCTTGAGCCATTTCATTTCATGTAATGAAGTACTGGCAGTAAATGATTTGATAGTTACATTTTATATGTAATAATCAATATTCAATGCATGGACATTTGAATAAAAAATTAAGATCCTGTTAACCTTGTTTTTATTAATATGTTGAGGAAGTTGAGAAATTAAAATATGTTGTTGATTTTAAAATCATATTTGCAAAATGAAATATGTTGAGTTCAATTGAATTTCTTAATGGTTGATTACTGAAACATTGAAGTTGAATTTTTCTATCTAAATCCTACTATGCGATTGATTCATTCTCAAACAAAAACCTCTTGGAGAATGTGTACATTCATTTGAAAAGTGACTTCTAAACAAAGCATTATTTCATGGTTAAATGCGGTAAATTTATGATGGATTTATGTAGCTGAGGTGAAATTCATTGTTATATTCTATAGATGTCTTAAACCCTAGCTTAATTTTAACTCGTATAAGTAATAATTAGGTACCATGAACTGCCTAGATATTTGATTCTATTTTCGTACTGGTATATGTTTCTCTTGGGTTGTTCTTTGTCCAGTTTTGTTGACCCTCCTTTACTTGTATTAACTAAGAACAATTCTGGCTCTTTTTTTTTCTGAAATGGCAGGTTGGAACACGCTATTTTTCCTATGGGGTGTGTTTTGGGGAAGGAGATCCAGTTATCCAGATTCCTTAAAGAATTCAGCCATTCCCAGTTCCAACTCGAAGCCTTTGGACATGCATATTCCTGATAAGTTGGATACTCCAGACTTTGATGGTAAAGTATCCAATTCTGAAACAAACTCAGAGAAGACAAGTGGCAGGCTTGACTCCATACCGTTGTCAAAGGGTGTGACAGGCAATACACTTATTTCCTCAGAACTTAGATGCTCTGGTGCTTTAATGGAACGGTGCTCTCCTTTGGTCAGTTCACTTGCTTATACATATGTATGAACTAGCCGTTTACATGTGAACTCTGTGATAAATAGGAAGAAATTTGTATTCTTTTGATTTGACTGTCCTGTTTACTTTCCAGGAATTCAGCAGCTCTGTCCATAACTAAATCTCTATTTTATGTTTATCATATGATCGAAATGGTATTATTGTTCATCTTGCCTTATTTGACGGTTTTTGCAAGATTGGGGTTGGTTTTTTATGGATTTGGAAGTGTTTGTGGAATTCTTTTTTCTTTTGGGCTATGCTGATTGTGTTAAGTCACATCAACTGGTAAAGCTTCTAGTTTGACTTTTTATGTGACCTTTTTTTAATGATGACATTGTTCTCATAACAGGAACAAGCAGCTCGTCCAGCTCACAGACCAGATACGGGAAATCCTCCATTGTTTCAGACAACTGAAACCTCTATTGCCTCGAAAATTAGACAAATGTTTATGGATGCTTCATGTGTTGGTGAAGATTCGTCGTCTGTCGTGGAGAAGAAAATGGTTGATAGAATGGAAGTTGATAGAGATTATGAGGCTATAATCGAAAAGAACCTGAATAACGATTCTATAAGCATAGATCTGGAAAATTCCTCTAGAAAAGATTTGGACATAAAACCGCTCAGTAGCTGGCAGTTAAATAACAAGAAGCGGCCTCTCCTGGATCTGGAGAAAGCAGTTGACGATTCTGATGATGCAAGTCAATGGACTCCGGGAAATGATATATTAGTCGATGGTGAAAGTCTTAATAAAAAGCTGAAGAGTGAAAATTATTCAAGAGCGGGAAATTCTTTAAGTGATAAAGTTTCTGGAGAGAAAGTTATAGTGGAGGATACGGGGGCATCCGAAAGGTACTTCTTTCCCGTGGATTCTCGTCGTAATCGACTTGGGGGTAACTTGATGACGTGGAAAGAATCTTCATCGAATGATGAGGATCAAGGGATCCCGAATCTCGATCTTGCTTTAGGGGCCGAGACAAAGCCCCAGAATAAGGGAATTGCATCTTTGTTCGTTGGAATGGAAGATAAAAATAATAATACACCGAAAGAAACGAGAGAAAAAGTGATAGAAGAGAAGGAAGGGGAGGAGGGCGATGACGACGGTACCGCCTCTCTTTCCCTTTCGCTCTCGTTCCCGTTTCCCGACAAAGAACAAAAAACAGAGCAGCTCCTGCCCGAAAGGCGCCATGTGAATACTTCACTGCTCCTTTTCGGGAGCTTCCCAGATAAGTAGGGCAGTTTTTACATTGAATGATGTAGTATGTACCTCCTGATCATGTACAATGATCTTCCATGGCGGAACTCGATTTCCATCTGTTCATAACCCATACAGAACGACTTAATTTTTATATTTAGCCTTTTTCTGTTCGGAGTGCATAGTCACGGCTGGTTGTAAATAAAGAGAATTTAAGCCGTTTTCATGAGATATTTGCAGATCACAATCTCTTTTGTTTCTCTTTTTCTTTTTCTTTTTTTTTTCTTTTTTTTTCCTGCATATTCTGTTTTATTTTATAGTTTTCCTTTGTGTTATCATTTTTGAACTGTTGATTGCCAGGAAACGGTATTAAAAGATGTAACGTTTATGATTTTGATTCAAAAACCTTTCTTATCTATGGCGCAAAATCAACAGGCGGAGGGAGTTGGCTGCCTGCTGAAATTTGGCATCGGATGCGCCTTAGTTTTCTTTTCTCTAGTTTTTCGTTAATTTTTATAATACGCCTTATAAAAATTATCAGAAAAGAAAAACGCCTTAGATAAAGGATTTGCTGCTATTCTAGTAGTCCAATCCAAGTTGTTTGTCTTTGACTTTTGCCAAGTGATTTTCTTAATTGTTACTTTCGTAATTTAACATTAATCCTATTTTAATTAGAGGCTGTATTTTTCTTTTCTCGCGTGACTATTTGTCTTGAACTATCTCATTTGAATATAAATTCTTTTATTTCACCCATAAATAATTTTTTTTTCAAGAAAAAACTATGATGTAATAAGACAAATAGTTTCTCATCTCACATTTTAATGGAATAGCTATATAGCAAATCACACTGCCATTTCTAGTAAATCCCAAATTACTTCGTTGGCTTTCTAATACTAGTTTTCTACTCTTATATTATTGAGGAAATAGATTAAGTATAAATTAATTATCATTTTAGAATATCAATGCAATTTTCGATAAGTTTTTCCTTATTTACTCTTGTATTAATGAGGAAAGAGATCAAGTATAAATTAACTTACAAGTTAACAATTAAGAGAAAAAGAATTTTGTTATAAAATATAAAGGAATAAGTCAATGCATTAAATGTCTTATTGGTTTTGATGAAAAATCTAAAATAACTAGTATTAGGAACCGGAGGAAGCACTAATTAGCAAGATAGATAATTCAAAGGGTAAACTTCAAATATATATTTTGTGGTTTCAGTGTTTTCTAAAAATGGGTGTGTGAAATTTTTTTTCCAAAAGGGGTGTATAGTTTTAAAAATTAGCAAACAAAGAGACATTAATGTTAAATTGTATCGTTATAATGAGTAATCTTGTTCATTTTTATCTGAAATTTTACAAATTGATTAATAAAAATGTAATTGTTATAAATTTTGATTTTTTAAAAGTAAATATTTTTTTAGATTAAAATATAATGATAAACTTTGAAAATCATAAAATAAATTGTGAATAATAATTTTTAAATAATAGGGTTACACTATGAGAAT